>LBNU01020401.1:22980-67765 GCA_014162995.1 Artemisia annua | reverse complement strand
AAAAATTATGCTTTGTTTGTTATAGTCCTAATCACTTGATAAAAGATTGTAACTTACATTCAGATTACTTAAGTCAATACCCAAAGACTAAATCTGCTCAACATAGGCCAACAGAGACAAAACCAGTTTGAAATTATTCAAGTAGGGTCAACCATAGTAATTTCACAAAAATCTATAGGTACCCTCAACAGAAAAGATCTTTTTCCAAACAACCAGTACCTTCAGGTCATACTTTTCAAGGTACAGGTAAGCCACAAACAGTATTCTCTCAAAGTACTGTTAGGAGATTTTCACCCAATCAAGGTACTGCTCATATAAGACCAAATATTTCAAATAGAGCCCCTGGCCGTGATACAATTTTCATAAATCTAAAAGGCCTTACAGAAGAGTACCTAAACCACAGACCTCAACCCAAAAAGTTAAAACAATGTGGGTTAATAAGGAAAGTACTGTTGGGGACCAACCAGTACTTTCAGAATGTGTGGGTGGAAAGGAACATATTGTTGAAAAAGAAAGTTGTTTTTCTAACAAAGATCAAGTTTTAGAACAAAAGAAAGTAATTGATCATGTTTACAAAAACAGTAGAAATTACATACTTAAAGAATTTAAGTATATGACTCCACAAGGGGAACACAAGTCAGTAATGGCTTGGGTTCCTAAAAGAAACTAACTTTCTTATCATTGTGCAGGGCAACCCAGAAGAGGAGCTAAAGGATCATTTGATTGTTGATAGTGGTTGCTCTAGAAGCATGACAGGAGAAAAGGATATTCTGTTAGATTTTAAGCCATACTTTGGAGGAAAAGTTGCTTTTGGGGATGATGCTACTGGAGGGAGAATTACTGGAAAAGGAACTATCAAGACAGGAAAGATTGATTTTGAAAATGTTCGTTATGTGAAAGAGCTCAAGTTCAATCTCTTATCAGTCTCTCAGATATGTGAAAAACATGTATTTGAATGTGTACTGGAAGTTGAAACTGTTTTTTGATGTCCCTCAGATTACTTTTTAGTTACTCCAGCACTGGTGGATGACTGTCCACCTGAATCCAAATTTAGCTTATACAAACCTGCCTGTGTCAATGTGGTAGCATCAGCAATGAGGAAAGGCACATTCACAACTCGAGCTAAGGTCTTTGCAAGTAATGTTTTCCCTGTCCTTTCAGTTAAATTAATGATATAATAATCAGGGGAAAAAATATAAATGGAAACCGAAAAGAGTTGTACCACAAAAAATAAACACGGGAATTTGGAATACAAACAAATATAGAATGCGTTTAAAAATATCTGTCTTAGCACATCAGAGAGCTATACATATTCAATAAATTATAGCAAAAATTTAGTTGGAAGGTGAGACCGAGTGTAAGACCAAAAATTTTGGATAGGTTAAACACTACACTTACTGATTATAACCAATAAAGACAAAACATGAGCCAATGGGAGCCTTGACATTATGAATCCGAGATCTCTATGGGTCTTCATTCTTAACTATCATCTGCACCATCAATATCAAATTAATTAACTCAAACTAATAAAGATGTATATATTTCAGAAACAATCCATAGCAGTAAATTTGTACCACTGGACAAGCACAACGAAATTGAAATTGTTGGATTAAGAGATTCCCTGGCTTCTTCCACCTATATATTAAAACCATCAATATCGAATTAATATTCAGATTAATTGACACACCACAGTTAGCAAATATCCGAATCTATTTCGATGAATATACACATATACAGTATGCATAAGCTCAATTAACAATGGTGATTCACAATGAGACAGTCTATTATGATGGTATATTAAACGAAATATAGCTCAGTTCAACAACAATATGCTGCAGTTCAAAAATACCAAAGCTTATAACTACATATAACTTTGTGATATTCACAATTAATATATAGCTTATAACTACATATAACTTTGTGATATTCACAATTAATATATAGCTTATAACTACATATAAATTTGTGATATTCACAATTACTATATAAAAAACTTGAAAGCATGGTGACCAGTTTATGGCAAACCTGTTAAATGCAATGTACAAAGGAGATAGTAAACACATCGTATCTGCAGATTCCTTCTGCATTTGCGGTTTAATAGCCAAATAAACAAGAACCATATTTATCATTAGGGTTTTGAGGGAAAAGAGGCATACCTTTTGTCTGTACGTGAAAATTAAAACATTAGAGTTTGTAAAAATATTACTACGTGCATAAAAATTAGCTAGGAAGGAACATGGAACTTCACAATTCTAGTGTGAATAAGGGGACCAATGAAGCACGTTAGGGTTTTTTGTGAGAGGAGGGAAGAAGGGCGGGGTGTTATGTTGTTGAGATTGTATGATCGGGTATTGTTTTTCATGGGCTTAGGGTTTTGTTAGTCAAATTCCAGTTTAAGGGTTTATAGATAATAAGTTGCAGGTTATAACCAAAAACATGTTGTGGTTCAGTGGTTAAAATCACATAAGACTTGTAATGTCTTGAGTTCGATTCCATATACATGTTTCTTTTTTAATAACGAAAAACACACGAAATTTCAAAAATATTTACGACGACATGGCACACACTACCGATGACGCTTCCTGTTATATATAATATAGATACACACACAATAAAACTCGTTAGTTAAATATTTAATTAATTAAGGCTTCTAATTAATTAAATAGATCTTGATAAATTAATATAATAAAGCATATTATATTAATGTGCAATTAGATAATAATGTGTTAGTGGGTAATAATATATGTAGATTTAACATGATGGAAAATTACATAAAAGACCTGGGAGGCTGGGACTTATAGAAATAACTTAAAAAACCGTATACTTGACTTAGACACATAACAATTACAAATATGATCCAGTTCTTAGTTCTTACTGGAGAATTCATTGATTAATATATGTGAATTGGGGTACAGATTTTGTTCGATACATTGTTGTTATATTCACATTACTAGCTTCATAAAATTGTTTGTCGAATATTTTTACGCGTAAAATAAATAATGAATAACCGCAAATATGTTAACAAAAATATATTGGAAACAAAAATATAGTGCCCATGTATTATATGTAAAAAAGAAGAATCAATTACATGATGGTTATTCGTATGCGAAATAGAACCTCGTTGTAGGCAACGTTCGTTGTGTAGTTATTTTATTCGTCATCTTTGTCACAACAAAGAAAATTTAAACCTTTCTTCATCTTCACCCTTGCAATAGCCACATATAGTTGTCCATGTGAGAATACCGGCTTTTGTAGAAATAAGCTTCATGGGCCGCCCGAATGGACGTGTTAGCTTCTTAAGTTTACTTAATAGTGATAAAAAGAATCATGTAAATAATCATAAAAGATACCAACATATGATAACTGAATTAAGAATAAATCTACGATCAGGTGGATTTCGTCTCGAATTCCAATAGTTTTCTTGAATATAAAGGACCCAAATATAAATTTCAAAAGAAAACATTTATACGCCGTAGAAATCTAACTGTTATCCTTCAGTCATAGAGATAGAAATCACTTAGTAATATAATCATTATCACACAATGCATGTGTTATCCAAGTTCTCACGAAGTATACTAATTTGTATACTCCTAAAGCTTGTATAAACTAATTAGCACTTAGCAGATTATTTTATTAAAAGTACACATTTAGTGACTTTCATTCGTTAAAGTATAACTACAATAACATAGATTGATTAAGAACATATCTACATGTAACACAACCTGTATAAAACAACCTAGATCGATTAAGAACATATCTACATATGACACAACCTGTATAATGTAATACAATGTTTTGTTTCGAAAATTGAGAACATAAAATAAGAGTGAACCAAGTCTACAGAGCACCTCCTCACTTTCAAGTGTAAGCATCACAACAATAATGTTCAAAATGCATAAACCCGCTTACTGAGACTCTTTAACTAAATAACTGAACTTGCTTCCCGGTCTGTTTTGTCCTTGCAATGACATTGTTTGCAACTTTATTGGCAAACAATCTAAATCAATCAAAACAATAAACTTATTGTAAACAGCCACACAAACGAAGAATAGAATAAATTATTTGTAGATATATAATCATTAGTGTAATTTAACATATATGTAAATTTTAAAATAACCATTATCCACCAAAAATGACAAACATCATAAGGATATCTGAACATCACTGTCAAAACACACTATGGGCTGCAGATACCATACTATAGGTTGGATTACTTACACCTATATGATAGATTATTTGCACCCCGGTAAACAATGATAGTTATGTCACATAATCCATAGGTTTATTATAACAATCTCTATTATAAAGCATCATAGGATGTATCCCTGTAGCCCTTAAATGCGAAACCAAACAAAAAATCATGCCAACCAAGTTTTAGTTTCTTAACTCAAAAGATCCCTTAAACATGTATAAATTAAATTTAAGGTACATGAAATGTATAAATTTAAGGTAGTTTCACACTTTCACCTAATTCTCACCATGGCAATTCTTTTTTAAAGGGTTACTGCATAAAAAATATTATTAAGTTAAGAAATGATGGACTAACCGAAGACATAACATTGATGCCATCAAAGATGTCTGGCGTCGAGGGACAGTTTGGAGGACAGGAAGATGTTGCGTTGTATATTCTTCCTAAATAAAACACCCTCTACCAGCTAGCTTTTCCTAGGTGGCACCAGGGATTTTCTTTAGAATTATCAGCACCTAACAATTGCATTTTATTTTTTTTAAAGAAATCAATGGAAGGTGTTTAAAGATTTTAGTTTCTTATTTATGATAAAATAGTAATTTCTTTAAGTATGTATTACCTTGGATGGAAGTAAAGCTAGGGTGAGCATTATTAAAATTTAACTGTTTAGCAACTTTGAATGTTTACCTCACAGTAAAATGCAAAAGCTCTTTCAAGCACATCGGCGTTCTTGGACCGCAACTAAAGGTACAAAGAAGCATAAGAAGAATATTAGAAATGCATTATGGAGCGAAACAATACTTGTAATTTACAAAACAATGTACAACATAAGGTTAACTTTTCCAATCCCGATCGCGTACATATTAATAATGATAGTACCTTTTTTTGAATTGTTACCCGGCCAATCAAACTTGTTGCTCCCATTTTTACCAACCATAGCCATGTATGAGGTATCACGTAAAAGAAAGTAAAGGACCCACCTTTAGATACCAAACAGATGAATCCACCTCCTCTATAAAAAATAATGAAACTTGCCGACTTAGCATTAGTATTCGCACATCCGTGTGATCAACTTGGAGATAAGAACATACAGACTCAATGGCGGAGCATAATAGGGGCTAGAAGGGGTGGTGGCCCCCCCCCTAGAATTTCAATTGCAGCTAGTACTTGTATGTTTTAGTGCTATACTGATATGATATATAAACAATAGTTTCATTATAGCCCCTTAGGAGTTGTTTACAAAGCATCAAAAACCTTGAGAAATCACAATTTAGAAAAATAGCTCTTATTCATATCCTTCCCTCAAATAAATGTTTCATTGTATTTGATTATCTATATTAACTTTCATTTGTTTGCTGTTGAAGCATATTAACTTTCATTCATTTGGTAATCTAGATTATCAAAATCGAAGTGGGAGTAAATCCATAGTGTTTATAGTCAAAACAGTTGATTATCAAAATCAAAGTCATTCAAAAGATAGTTTATTGGTTTGCCTTAACTGGCTCAACCCAAAAATAGTTCGTTGGTTTGTCAAGTAAAAGTGATTTTCTGCTATATAGTGAACTCAAGTTCGTCATTGGATAACACAGTGGGCTAAGTTGTAATACGCCCATAACATCAGTCATTGTAGTAATGTGTCATGACCACAGTACCACCGTTCTATTGCCCTAAGCCTCATGACACTCAACGATTGACAGCCAATCATAATCTCAAGTTATGACGGTAAGTAGTAGGCCCCCAAGATAGGTATTTACCAATAACCTATTTACAAGAACAATAAAGTGCGTTCGGTGGCTTTCCCTAGCAAACCAAACGGGGATTGTCAGTCCCTAATAGTACTATCCACATTTATTTACGTTCACCCTCCAAGTGATTAAGGTTCATGATCGAGGGACTTTTGGTAATAGTAAACTTAGGCAATAGCAGTCAGGCATAACATACAGTTGATAAGTCACTTGTAATCATGTTTATAGCAGTTATCTCTCCATGAGATATAAAATGTGTAAAATGGTGGGCTATGGTCCCACAGTAATATGCAAATAATTAACGAGTNTATGACTCACCTTAGCGATATGGTAGACAGAGAATAAGTAATGTCAGTAGTGGAATGGAAATGACTTCACAAGATAACCTGAATAATATGGAAGTCTAAGATAAGTTTGACTTATCGAGAATAGTGATTTGGATTAATGTCGGATGTCATAAGTGGTTTTGTGGCAGAGGTGGCTTGCGTGGCGAAACGCTTAAAGTTCAAGAACAAAGTTATATACTATATAACTTGTCTTTATTATAGAGTGTCATAAATGTTTATATTTCTCGTCATGAATTAATGATACGAATCAAAAGTTGGTGAATGATAAATTTGTAGTAAATGTCAATTTAATTAAATGAGTCGATGAGTTATGAGAATAATCATTTCCTGACGTGTTTTCAAGTTATCGATAATAACGTTAAGTTATTACGTTATATATGTGTATATAATCATTATTGTTTAAAAATGTAGATTTCTATATATGTTTTTATGATGACGTCATAAAACATTACTTAGTCAAATTATATTTATTAGATTGTTGGGTTTCGAGGTGTGAAAATATATATACAATATATTTATTAAAGTCGTGATTAAATAATATATTAGGACAAATATATAATTATTTATAGTTTACGCCAATGCGGTCGCCAAATAAAATAAGTGTTAAACATAATTAAGTTTTAAAATAAACCTTTAAGTTATACAAGAATTACACTTTTACCCAAAATTTAATATATTACAATCTTAGTCCAATATAAATATTAGTTTTTAAAACTTATAAAAGTTCTTAAGGAGTGAGGCAAGTGAGTGGAATTGGAGGTGCTGAATCTGCCAAAAGATGAAAGTTGCAAAAACAACAAAAGAATAAAAACTGTCTTCGCCTAGGCTCGAACTCGGTACCCATCGCTTACAACCCAAACAACACAACCAACTGAGCTAGCGTGTTACTTAATTATATCATGCCTTTTACTATATTTAAGGTCACGTTCCTACATATTATGTTAAATTTTCACAGTAAGCAGCGTGCATATTGGTGTTTCAAAATAGGCTTTTGTGTTCATGTCTTTTCAGCAGTCACTTAATTAGTTCTCATGCAAACGTGATGTGTTTATAAAATGTGTTTCTGTCCATCTTCTTTAACCAACATTAAGCTCAACGTTTACAAGAGACGTCCAAATAAGCTCAAACGAGTGTCGACTAATTTGGGTTTATTCGACTCGACTTCAAAACGTGACCAAGAGGTTTTCGAACTGGTTTCTTTGCGGTCATTTAAAGTTTTCAAAAGACTTCGTACATGTTACTTTATGTTTCAAGTGAGTTAAATGGATTAAAAATGAGTACAAGATGTTGCCTCAAAAGTCTTCAGCAACCAAATCCATTTTCATGAATCTGCATGCATGTACGTATCTATATATATTTTAGAAAGACTCATCCTAGTTGGTTTTATATTTTTATGTCACCTTAAGCACAGCCACGTCAAGATTTAGTTGCCACATAATATCGCGATATGTCTAAGGTTGTTTTGAAGTGAGCTTTTACGTTATAGTGTGAATGAAATATGCCACGTATATAAACAAGGCTACAAAGAAAACAGTTAACGTGTCAACGAACATTAAAGTGCGTAATGAAGAATGGATTAGGAGCTTACTTACACCAAGGGTGGTGGTGATGAAAAACGTGTGGTAGGCGCGAACGAGAACGAAAAAAGGCCTAAGCTTCCATGACTTTAGACTCGTAGTGAGCAATACCCAAATGTCTGAGAGAATTTGAGAAGCCAACTCAATGGCTTGTTTTCATTTCCTTCGACAGAAACAAAGAGTGAATGAAGTTGTGTTGGTGTTTACTTCTTGTTTTCAATTCGTGGTGTGAGTAAACTGATCAGATTGCATGCCTCTCTATATACTCAAGCTTGTTTTGACAAATGGCAAGAGGATGTGTAAGGCTTGAATATTCCTGATCGTACTTAGATGTTTATAAGCGATTGGAGGGCTGTGGAGGTGGTTTTGGAACCATACGAGTTGTTTGGAAGTGAAGAACTATTTGTGTATAGTGTTGGAGCAAAACGTGTACAAGGGTTAAGTTTGGTCGAATATTGGTACAATAAACTTACATGGAACTGAAAGACAAGTGTCATTCCCGGGAGCTTAATCGAGTTGTGAAATAAAATGGTCATGTTGATATGGAGAATTCGAAATGGTGAGGCCAAAATGAATGCATGTCGTGGCTGGGAAAAATAAAACAAAAAGGGTGCAGCTGGGTTATTTAGTTGTTGGGCTCGTTTGGAGGGTCAGGCCCAAGAAAAAGAATATAACAAAAGGGGTCCGTTTATGTGTAGCTGAACTGGGTTGAGGCCCAATGGGTCTTAGAGGCCCGTTTAGAAAAGTTTAGGAGTTGGGTCGAGGTCCATTAATATTTGTGATCAATCTCGGGAATTTTTGTAGGCTCGGGAATTATATAAATAGTGTACGGTCATTAATCGAAACGTATATTTATAAAAGTAATATGTTTTAAAATATATTCGCGATATTAGATTATTATGGTTTGTGTAAATATCGTTCCAAGGTAAATTGTGATTAATGTTACAATTAACAAAGTATACATTTATATAAATAATAAAAAAAAAATTGTCATAGGTGAAAATGGTTAATTGATGTTGTAATAGTGTTGTAATTGTAGGGAAAAATCACGGGATGTGATAGTACCTACTCGTTAAACTGAATCCCGTCCCGGGATTCTGGTCTAAGGTTGTTGAAATTAGTAGGTTTGGATGAGAAATTCCTTTAAAGAGAGCCTTGGAAACCTAGGTTTTTGTAAAGAACTTGTTAAATAAGGTTTTTAAGAGATGATCACAGAATCTGTTCTAAGCTGCTGTAACCGATGAATAAAGGAAATGACTATTCCCTTTTTTNCATGTTACATGTTTACATTTTACGTTAAACTCTATATAAAGTCTCGTTCCTGTGTTTTATTTTGTGTTAATTTTTGTTAAGTAAAAGTGTGTCGTGGGATTGCATGAAATGGTTTTGAGGTTTTCTTCTTCCTTTAAAACTGAGTTTTCTTTGTTAAAATACACAAGCTATTAAGCTTGTAAATGGATTATCGTTGCAAGAGGAGTCCAAGTAGCTCTCGACTCATTTGAGTTTACTTGACTTCTAAACAAAAGTTTTAAACCGGTGTTATGTAATGTTTTAAAGTTCATTTACATTTCAAAAAGAAGCACATCCACATTGTTTGCTTATTAAAAGAACATTTGAGTTGGGTTCGGTTTAGAGCCCGATGAGGTAGTAATCCATAAGCTTTAAAAATAAGCTAGTTATAAGCCTCGCGAGTCACAAAACATAGGAGGTCGATTGTGTACAAGTCCTACTAGCTAGCCAAACTTGGTTCTTACGTTTTGTTGAGTTATTTTATGTCCAACGGTTACATGTAAGTTCATATAAGTTCTTTTTACCACACAAGCTTGACAATGCCACCTTGATCATTTTATATATGCATGAAGGAAAACAATAAGATGGAATGGGTTCGGAGACTTACGACACCAAAAAGGTGGTGAGGAACAAGAGGCCGAAACGCGGGCGAGGGACAAGCGAGAGATGAAGCCAAAACAGCTCCATGGCTTCCAAGCTTTCGAACCCGTCACGTACTAGCGAGGCCTTAGAGCTTGAAAACTAAACCGCGAATTGCTTCTCAAAACCTTTTCTGCTTGTCTTAGCTTAGTCCTTGCGTGTATGCATGGACGCATGCTACTGCCATATTTGAGGAAAAGAAACATGGCTCGCTTGAAGGCTCAAACATGAACCAAGATCAACTTTTAGTCGATCATAAAGACGTGTGGAGACCATGGATAATCTGGCCATTCTCTCGTACACAGTAACATGTGAAAGACTTAGTAATATTTGAAAGTGAAATGTTTGATGTGTTTGTGTGTGAGTGAACTGTTGATTTGCATGGTTTGCTTATATACCCGAGTTGGTTCGTGACAAATGGTAAAATGGACAGTGATAGCATGAGACGTGGGAGTGTGAATACATTCGATTCTTCCTTATCACTTTGAAAAGGAACAAGACAAAAAGGAATGTAAGAAACTCTCGTTTGCTAGCTCATTTGGTACACACGTATTCAAAGGAACTCAAAACGTGGTCTCTCATGGATTGGGGAGCATGGAGGTGGTTTTGGAAGAGTGTTTGAGTGTGTAAGTGATCTTGTAAGAAAGTCACATGACTCTTGGCTTTCTTCTTTTACCTGTTCCAATTGTGGCCCAAGCAAAGGAAAAGAGTTGGCACGTTTGGTTTAGTAGCTTAGGAATTTAAAATGGGTTCAGGGCAAAGTGTATAATTGTGACCATTTGTTTTGGAAGTCTTTTAATGAAGGTTTGAAATGTGATAAGCATGCTAAGCTTTGGTGATTTTTTTAGAGTAGCAAACGTATGTTATAATGATAAATAATTATCATTCGTGATATTAGATTATTATGGTTTGTGTAAATATCGTCCCAAAGTAAATTGTGAATAACGTTATAATAGACAAAGTATATATTTATATAAAAAAAAATCGTCATGGGTAAAAATGGTAAATTTTATGTTGTAATAGCGTTGTAATTGTAGGGAAAAATCACGGGATGTGATAAATTTAGTAATCAAGGTTGTAGAAATGTGTTTGTAAACATGCCAATGCACATATATTTATAAGTAAAGATGTGTATTCATTAATTAACATACATAAACTCGGATAGAGTTCTTAATATCATGTATCTTAATGTGATAACCGGTATGAAACCGATGTAAGACATGTGATACCAACCAATCCAATATACCAACAATCATAGATAAGTCAAAATTACATTAAGCCACTACAGTGTTTCGCATATTCGTTATATTCTAACTTGCACAATGGTTAGGAGTGTTATCGGATCGGGTTGATTTGGGTTTTGATTAAGAAAAAGTAAACCACAACCCGAACGTATAAGCTAGGGTTATCGGGTTTGAGTAGAATTCGGATTGGGTTATATCGGTCGGGTGATTCACGTTATCATGTTATAAGATAAGCCTAACTTTTCTTTTATACTTTGCTTGGTCTAACAGGGTTATAAGATAAGCATAATTTCATTTAAAAAAAAGTGAACCCTTGCCTTTTGAATATTTCTTGTGTTGCTCTTTAGGCTGATTTAAAAGTCAAAGGTCTCGAATATTACCGGTTTCTTAATTTTTTAGTTGAAATTTTCAAAAAGTGATGGATTATAAATAAACAATATCAATAAAAAAAAGTAACTCGTAATTTATATCTTTATTTGCCAAAAAGAAAGCATGAGCCAAGAAAGGATGAAACTTGAGGTAAACTGACAACAAAGGTGGTTTTTGTAGTGCAATGACGATATTTCCAAATTACCCAATGGTTAATCGTGCATTTTATTATGCTAAACTTACAAATAGCAAATAATTACATTATATGTACTACAATTTATTTTGCATTCCACCCTGTTAAAAAATTGTAGTCCCTCTGTGGCTTTCATCATGGCTAAGTCATCATCTTCAAAAACATATTTTCTTTAATTAAAGTTAGCTCATGTTTAATCTTTAACCATTTTCAAAACACATGACAGGTTGAATAGATCCATATAATACAGTTAGTAGACTAATAAGCACATGGACTTACACATTGCAAGTGAATGAGGTCTGATATTTGCATTTTGTCTGTTATACATGGTACCTGGCTGCACACAAACAAATAATAAATAATTTTCATATTGATTTGAAAAAATTTTACACAAAAAGTATCGAATAGTACCTGCCTGTAATGCCTACTCCAGTAATCAAGAATAGTATGTGTCTATAAATGAACGACTATTCTCCATGGTTCTTAGTAAACATGATCAAAGGACTGATCGGTGTATTTTACATGCACCTCATAGCATGCTAATTACGTATTGTTGCATCGTTATTCGTTGTTATACATGTACTTTGAGGGTGTTTTGGTGATTATGTAGGCTATGCACACAAAGGAGCTAAAGTTGCGATATTAAAAGCTTGAAATGAAGACAAGAGAGATTTGGACATTGTCACACTATTTTGGTCATAACTTTTTCGTCCGAAGTCCGTTTTAATTGATTCAAAAGGCCACGGAAAGAATAAAGAGAGAGCTACATATTTAAAATATAAAGCGGACGAAATTCTGAATTTAGCTCGTGTTTATTTCTGTCACAAGCAGCAGTTCGTGGTTTGTTTTATTATTTAACACTTGGACTATTAAGTGTATTAAAATGAAAATCCATTGTCCTTGTGGGTTGGACGCAGCAAGTGACGAAAGAAAAGAGAAAGAAAAGCCCATGTTGGCTTGACGTGAAGAAAAAGAGGGTTTTTTTTTTGCCCTTGGATATATATCATTCGGTTACGAGAGAAAAGGAAGAGACCACCCCATTCATTCACAGCCGACACAAAAACAAAGAAATAGAAAGACAGCAACTAGCCGCCACATTCGTATATACTCCCTCCGTCCCAAAATATAAGTCCATTTTGACTTTTTCAAAGTCTTTTTATTCCGACTTTGACCATAATTATTTGTTTTCGTGTTATATAATACTCGATACAAAATATATAAATAGATTTGTGTTTTAAATGCATTTTCATTGGTATACTTATCATCGAGTATTATATAACACGAAAGAAAATAATTATGGTCAAAGTTGGAAAAGAAAGACTTTGAAAAATCAGAAATGGACTTATATTTTGGGACGGAGGGAGTATTTGTTTTTCTCGACGATCGTGCCAAGGAAGTGAATTATTTTGGTTTTGATATTATAGTCATGCATAGCAGATCGTACGTAATGTCTATTACAAATATGATGTGCGGCTAATCTTTTTGTAATCTTTCTCGAGAAAAGATATTTTGTTTGATCATGTTTATGGATTTTATTTTGTTTGTCAAACATTAATTCATATGATTTTAATGCATATCATTTGTTTGATTTTAATGTTTTAATATAATTATTTGGTGAATTATTGTTAGACATATTATTGCGAGTCAACGATTGTGCCGAGCCTAATTAGTATAGGGGTTAGACGGTCGTATGGTAAACATAATTTGTACTCATAATTGTTCATTTGATTAATTATAAAATTAATTGATAGGATTATTGTAAGACATGTTATTGCTAGTCAATGAGTCGTGCCGAGTTCAACAAGTTTAGGGATTAAGACGATTCATGTGATGAATATAACTTGTGCCCAAAATTGTTCTTTTCAATTAATACAAACTATGTCTATGTGGTTTGAAGGCAAACATTATCAATAATTCGTAACCTGGTCATATCAATATATTCGGAGCCGGGAGGGATTGCTTTTTACTCAACTGTTTACAACTTTTGTTTTTATTTGTTTATTTACTTTGCATATTTGATTTCTAGTTAATTAATAGTTTCATTTATAAGTTTCATTTGCTTATTTACTTTTAGGTAGTTTAATTATTAGTTTAATAGGTATAATAGTTATTAAAATTTCAAAACCAAAACTTTTATTGATCAGTGATCACCCCAAAACTTAAATTAAAACTACATACTCCTCGTGGATAGGATACCCGCTTGCCTTATCTAGTATAAGGATCCCAACGTTTGGCCCATTCCGAGACAACTTTCTAACAGATGCAGTCAAAATAGCCAAACCACATGAGCTTAAATGGTATGAAAATACTATGAATTGCACTAACAATGATACTTGTTCCATATAGTTTGTCAAACTTGATTCATTTTAAACCTTTGTAAATGGTTACTCAACAAATACAGTTTGTGTATATATTATCACTAATCATTTAGGCAGCAATGTCAAACTTGAATTGTGTTGTAAAAGTACCTACAATATCCACGATAGAAGTATTTAAAAGTGAAAAGTCACTAAATGGTAAAGTTAGTGAATAAAGCCTCCTAAATTTTGTTTTTAAGTATTTAAAAGTGAAAAGTCACTAAAAAAAAGTCACTAAATATTCTCCAAACTACATGACCCACTCGTTTTGCCAACATCCAATCAAGCAGGTTAGCAGGTTATATCTCTCCCTCATAAGGTACAAAGCTTTCGCCGCTTCTTCTTTTGTTTTCCATCTGACCACTCCTCTAGCAACATTTTTGACTACACATGAATGCAAACCGTTCAAAACTTTCTCATGAGTATGCTTCAATGAAAAAGTATTTAATCTAAGAAGATTATAAGAATTCAATAATAAATCACAAATAATAATTACCTCAAGTAGTGCATATAGTTCAGATAGCTTGGCATATTGAACTTGAGCAATATGTGAAACTGTATCCCGTGAAAAATAAACCTTTGCTTTAGTATGAAAATTTTGAACTTCAAAGCATGCTCATGAGTCTGTCCATCCTCGGATATACCTCATCCCAAATTTTCTGCATTAGTATGAAAGAGATGCTCGATGGTCGACATGGATTCCAGAAAAAGTTTTGACTTCCTATAAACATTATCAACCACTTATTTGTAACCAATATTTTCTGAGTGAAAGCAAAGACAAGAAATCTTGTAACTATAAACATGTTTACCTTAATAGCATTTTGTGCTCTTGAACTCCATTTTCTTAAAGGTTATGTGAGGACTCACTCTGGATTATCTTTCTCGAGCAACACTATCTTTCGGTGTTGTTTCACCTATAAACTAAACACCCAAAAAAAAAAGAAAAAAAAACACTTTAACGGGATTCAACATCAGATGCAACAAATATATCTAAGACATTTACACAAACACATGGCGTGCAAAATAAATTCTTATGTGTAATGACTCATTCAAATTGTTATACACAAATACCTTGAATTCAATTAATTATATGAAAACAAAATGAAAGAGCTTTCATCTATTATTTAAAAATGAAAGAAAAAACATAAAGATTAGGGCAAAAGAAATACATATATGTTGAAATCAATAATGATGACACATGAAATCGCTTTACATACCTGCTGAAACATAAAAATTAGGGTTCATATATGTGGAGATTTATTTAAATTCCACAACAAAGTTCATATCAAAATACATTTCAAAAAATTCACATCAAAACATTCAGTTAAAAAATATGTAAGATTAAGAACACTTAAAAAGCAATTGATTAAGAACAAGCTTAGAATCACAATAGAAATCTTGCCTTAGACTGGCGATTATCTACAACAGCTTAGCTTTAGGTTTTTTGAATGATAATTAAGTTGCAACGTGTTTGAATGATTTTGGGTTTTGATTTTTTGAATGTATCAGTTCGATTAGATTTAGGGTTAGTTGCCATGATTTTTTGGTGTGAATGGAAATCATATATGACTATCCTCATTAAAACCACTTTTTGCAATTGTGCGTTTTGATTGCTTATATGAATTGATCCTTGCCTTTGTAATATTAATTAGAATTCCTAAGTTGTAGCTAAAATCAGTTTTGAAATTATGTAATTGATTTGTGCATTCAATTTTAAGCATGTATATTTTGTTTTCAAAGATCTCAACACAAACACTCAAGTGCTCTAGTGGTTGAGTTGTTTGTTGTTTAGGTCGCGGGTTCGAATCCCTTAATTGACAGATTTTTTAAAAATTTCCATTTTATGCATGAAAAATGTGTGCCATGTAGGCAATGACATGGTATTGAGTTGAATATGTGGCAATGAAGTGGCAAATGATAGAGGTTGATGATGTGTCATTCTTAGCCTATTATATAGTGTATGATACTTTATTTTTCATAACAGAGTACAACATGACATAAACTTATGGATCATCACATGTGTGTATACATCTAATATCCTTTAAAAATGATCACAGGAATCATTGTTTACTGCAAAATGGTTCAATTATTATGCTACATTCCAGGGCCGTCCCATGAATTTATGAAATTTTTGAGGGCCTGTACGAAATTAAATAATGATGCCTTTCGATAAGGAATATTATATATAAAGTGTCACCATTTATAAGATATATAATTCAATTAGCTAGCTAAACGTGCTAAAATATTACTCATTTAAGATACTTTCTCATCTAAATACTTTTTTTGTGAAAAATATGTGTACACATACATATAATTATTAACGAGACAAATTTTGAGGCCCTTAAAAATTTTGGGGCCCTGTGCGGTCGCTCACCTTGCACACCCTCAAAGCCGGCCCTGCTACATTCACCATTCAGTATACATTGTTGATGACAAAATCTCTCATAAAGTTATACCTTCTATATATACATCCATTTGTGCTCAACGAGTTGCAACTTGATAATGTAAAATTATGAATTTTAACTCGTCATTAGTAATGTGTTTCACAAAAAAATATATACGCAGTTGAGTTGAATTTAAATCTTAAACCATGAACAAAAAAATTAATAATTATATTAAAAAACTTACGATAAACAGAAATATAATTTTCTTAAAATTTAACTTTTTAACGAGCCAATGGGTGGACGAAAGTAATGATCCTCCTAAATGAATCGACCCATTGGGTCTCTAATTATGTCGTGGGATCATGTTTTTTGACCCGCTAGATCATATAAATAGGGAAAGTTGGATCGAATATAGATCAAGTTCTGACCCATTGACAAGCATAATCTAAGGCTACCCACAGTGGTGACCTGAGTCACCATCTGCCACGTCAGCTCTCCAGTGACTAGACATGACCCAAGTACTATAGTAGTGGCTTTTTTTCCAAACATCTTAAACAACAAATTTAAAATTCGTTAAAAATAAAAACATTACAATACTAAATTAAAAACTTAAACTAATAAAACTTAAACATTACAATACTTATTAAAAACTTAAACTAGTAATCTAAGTTGTAGCATTTCTTGATTTGTTCCTTAAGCCGCAAGAGTTTGTTTCGTTGTCGTTCGAGCAAATTCTGGTCGATTGCTGAATTGTAGAAAATCAAGTCTTGTTCCCGTTTTGTGGTATTCAGGATTTCCACTTGCTGCCGTTGGAGTTCACTTTTCTCTCTTTTCATCGCTAGCTCTTGTTCCTTGAACCTAACATACGATTCTTCAATGTCCTTACTTTTCCCCGGTTTTGACGGATTGAACTTGAAAAAGGTTTTGGCTAGTCCATGATGGTGGTGGATCACGAGAGGAGGAGGATGATTTCTTCCTGGCTGCGTAACAACCTTGTGGTTGTGATTCTCTAGTCTCTTCCTCATCATCAGAATCATCCACGTCTTTGAAATTGAAGGGACCTTGTGTTGACCCCGAGGTAGTTGTAGAACCCTCTGTTTTCTTTCGACTATTCGATTGGAAAGTAGGCACCTCCTTCTACTAAGCAGTATGACCCCACAAAATTCTCCAACACTCCTCCAATTTAAAATCATGACCGTAAAGCACACGGTACTCTCTAAGGGTTTTTTTTATCTTCTACTTCATTCTCACCACTTCCATGAGTATCCTTGATATTATCCATAACAGCACAAAAATTCGCAACCCTATTACGAATCCTAGTCTTCCATTTGGTCGTGATCGAGTCGTATGTCTATTCTGAACCAGTTTCATTTTTAAAGTACGTTGTCACCTCCTCCTAAAATTTGTGCCTGTTGATAGCGTTTCCTCTCTTGGAATTTTCCGAAACATAGATGAAAGCTCTACAAAGTGCGATCTCTTGCGCCTTTATCCATGCTTCGTTCTTTTTGTCCGGTTCGGCCTATTTGCCTTTGCCCTTCGCCTTTGTAGCACATCATGAAGGCTTCTTTGGTTTTATGGGTGATGTCTCTTTGACATCATCATCGTCTTCAACAGGAATGGAACCGTGGTACGAACCGTGACCCGAACCTTGCCCCATGGAAGCATCTTGACTCAGATAGTGCTGGGTCGAGTATGGTTGAGTCGGATAGTCTTCCATATAATCCTCCAAATTCATTTCAAGATTAGCACTACGAAGCGGGGAATAATCTTGATACGGTTGGGAAGAATACAAGAAATCCATGTTAGGACGATACGACGACCCACTTGGTTCTTGGTGATAACCCGTATTAGGACGTTGCGGTGGGACAAATGGACGATTAACGTAAAATGGTTTTTCATTTGGATTCGGTTGTCGTAGTCGTGATGTATATTCAAAAGCAGGTGGACGAAAGCGAAACCCCGATTTTGTGGTGGTGTTATGCCGGTTAATTCAAAGTTGTTTTACGGCGAGAAATTCAAATCCGGTGCATTTTGGGGTAGTCGGTTTTTTGATGGGGGAGTAATTTTCTTTGATATGGTGAATATGGATGAGAAGTTGTTTGAAGTGTGTTTGAAATTGTATGTTTGAGGTTGGTTATATGATGTAAAATGGTAAAGTTTTTTTTTTTTTTTTTTTTTTTTTTTTTTTTTTTTTTTTTTAAATTCAAACAGTAACATGTATTATTTTTGGAGTTTTGTGTTGTGTTGTTCGGTCGAATATGAGACTGTTTTTTTTTTGTTTTTGGGTGCTCGTGACCGAAGCTCGACCGATGTGCCACAATGGGGCCGACCGATGTGAATATCGGTCAACAGTGATGACCGACCTATTAAATTCAGGCCATTGCTACTAGCCTAAAAGAGGTAAGATGTAGAGAGTCGCATATTTATCTAAAACTAAAGAGAAACTCACACATCTCCAATTTATATATGTGATCGTATGAAGTATTAATAGGTGTGACATATGGAGAGACAAAGATAAGTAGGAAAGTTAAGAATTGACGAGTAGAAAAATGTCCAACTTCTGAGGGGAAATAAAAAACAAAAGAAAGAGCAAGTGACCAAATTACACAAACGCACTAGTCAACAAGAAGCAGCCCAATTCCATTCCATTTCCATTTCCATTAAATTACAAGAAAACAATAATGGGGTCAGAATACGATAATAATGTTGTTGACGATAAAGAGAAAGAAGCAGTGGTGTTGGGTTTAGATGGTGGAACCACGTCAACTATTTGTGTATGTATCCCTCTTCGTTTGACTGTTTCCGACGATGATGATCATGTTCCTCCTGTTCTTGGTCGTGCTGTTGCTGGTTGTTCTAATCACAACAGTGTCGGAGGTAGTGCTCTTTTTTTTTTTTTTTTTTCTAACGTTTGTAGACTTGTTAGGTGTTGTTTGTTGTAATGTCATGTTTTGTGAATAAGTTAGTTATTTTGTTGGACATATCTTGATGATGATGATTACAATGATCCGATCAGAATTCGTACGAATACTAATTATAACACTTGCTTGTATGTTTAAGTATCACTAGTGAGTGTGACAGTAAATCGTACCCCTAGGATTCGATACAGACACAATGTTGTGTGCCGGCATGCCAATCAGTATTGTGGGGGTATCTTTTGGTGAGTATCCAATCATCTAGAAAGTAATAACCCTTGAATAGCTGCTGAGGTTGAGATCAAACTGATCAGTTAAGACCATCGTCACACTCATGAAAGTAAGCAACATGCCGGTGTTAATAACGTGAGCAACTTGGTTTTAACTATCAAAAACTATAGCACCTACTAAGACCCCCCACCATAACCTCTTAAACTAGTAATTTGGATTTACATTTAAGTTTATTAACTCATTGAGTATTCACTCTTGCGGGACAATGGAAATTTCTAAATCTCTCGAATTTCCAACACACGCAGCAGTTGGTCCAATCCTTCCCTTTTTATCAAACTAATCATTTCAAGTGTCAGCAATTACCGGTTAATATTGGGATTAAATAGCAAGTTTGATATAGACTGCATACTGCAACATAGGCTTAGTAATTTACTAAACAACAACAATACCCAATTCCGCGGTAGCAGGGTATGGAGGAGGTAGGATGTAAATAGTCATACCCCTACCCGAGGGTATCCTTGATTCATTATTGTATCTATAATTTCATTTAATAATCAGAATTTGCCAAACACTGACAACAGTGGAACTGATTATTACAACAGGTTGTAGTAACAGTATCTATTGCATCGCGTTTTTGTGGATTTGACTGTCTAATTCCAGCAATTTAATATGACAGAAACATTGGCCCGAGAAACACTGAAGCAGGTGATGATGGAAGCCCTTTCAAACTCAGGAGCAAAACCATCCGCTGTTAAAGCTGTTTGTTTAGGTGTATCTGGTGTCAATCATCCTAAAGATCAAGAACAGATACTAGATTGGCTGAGGTTTACTATACATATATCTCACTTCATGCGTGGTTTTACATCTTTGTATAATATTCACATATACAAGTATACGATACAATAATGTTTGCAGGGAGATATTCCCGAGGCATGTCAAGCTTTATGTTCAAAATGATGCAGTAGCAGCTCTTGCAAGTGGGTCCATGGGGAAACTTCATGGATGTGTTTTGATTGCTGGTACAGGAAGCATTGCTTACGGTTGTTCTAAAGATGGAAAGGAGGCTCGTGCAGCAGGTGGGGGACCTATCTTGGGTGACTGGGGCAGGTAATTTTTTAAGTCCTATATAATACTTGTATTGGAAATATAGGTAACACTAACGAATGACAATCAGCATGCTTAGAAATATAACTACTTGCAGTTTCTGGTTATAGTTTGAGGTTACTTGCAGTATTCAATTACGCGACTTACAAAGTCAAAAACTTTACTGTCCATTTAGTGATCGATGTAATTTGTAATCTGAATATACACTGAGATTTTCTTAGGCATATGTATGTGCGTATAAGAAAAATAGCCAAGTAACCACGCAAAACGGCGGCGGTGTATAGTTTTGACAAATCCGGTTGTGTCGATCCTGTATGTTTTGGGAATGCAGATATAGGAGTTGGAATGCAGCTCTTAAACTCTAGAACTGTAGTTCGGGAATGTGAATAACAGTAATTGTGGGAAATTGTAAGTATCCGTACAACTAGGGCAATACAACTTTCTATTCTTTACTAAACCATACCATTTGGAGTGACACCCAACTGTATTTTCTTACTTGTGGACTATCTACGAGAGACATGGGCGAAAAATTAACCTGTGAGGCAGTACGCAAACTTCCAATATTTTGGACCATGAATTCCTGTTCATATGAGCTCCTCTGGTGTGGGTTCCAAACTTGGTCTAGGGGCTGTACTCTTTTATTAGCTAGGTGAGCCTCCAGGGTGTTGAATATTCTTTTGGGCTGAAGCACTCAACCATATGATTTCCAGAATCTGGTAGCAGGATAAGTTAGGACTGGTTGTGTGTTCCTAAGGTGGCGGGTGCTATGTTTTAACTACAGATAATAACATATGTATATAGGTTACGTGTCCCAGCTGATTTGCTTCATCTTAATGTGCTGAAGAAGTGAAATTTGTGGAATCCTAAAATGCATTCTTTCTGTTCTTGGGGATATTCAGAAATGGAGATAGGATTTAAAACATGTCTCCCATAGGTTGTCTTCTCTGTCCTCACTCTCTGGTGCCAGTTGAGAGATTTAGTATGAGTGCCGTTACCCCTGCTATATTCTTTCTCAGATTTTGGACCTCTGTCAGTCTGTGAGTTGTCAATAATCGTTTTCCATGCTCCTATTCCCGTTTTTGTGAATAGCATTGAAAATGGTACTCTAAAGCTTTCTCCAGGCAGTTCATGTATTATATATGAACAGGTATAAGTAAAAGATCTGATAATTAGTGAATGGTATCGTTGGGTTGTTCTTAAATAGAAGAATCAGAAAATTCCAGTTAATACTTTGTGAGACATAAGGTGTAATTGTTTTAGTTTTATGAGTTTGATATTCTATATCGTGTTTGTACTTTGTAGTACATTCTGGAGTCTTGGTTCATGCGTTTTGAACACGCATATAATCTTCATTGTTTTTATGGGATATTTGGGTGGGCCTGTCCTGTTTTGTAAGATATATGATTCTGTACATCCTTTTCCATCCATGCAATCTCTTGACTTTGTACAAAAGGGGTGCCTACAAATCATAGGGGATATGGTACTCCCACAGGCATCTGCCCAAATACTGTGTACAAAGCAGTACAGACTTTTGGACCAAGTGGAACAGATTATATACACATGAATCGAATAGCAATCCTAGATCTTGAAAGAATAGGATAACACATACAACTAGCTATATTAAAAACTCTCTCATTCTTCTGTCATGGTACTTTTGTTTGCGGGGCTGCGAATGGGCCCTATTTTTTATCACGTGCCTCCTTCAATGGAGCTATTACAGTTCTATAAGATGTTGGTTATTTAAACTCCCGGTGCTTTGTATATTTTTTAACATGCTAAAATAACATCTCATGTGTAATATTTTTTTCTTTGCAAATACTTCTCGCTGTGTTTATATTTTGTAATGTACTTCGATTTAGTCTGTGCTCTTTTCTTGTGTTTTCCCCTTAAAAGGATTATGATTTTATTCAATGTAGAAATGAGGATAACTAATGAGTAGTTTCACTACGGGATCTCAAACCTTAAGTTTTTTAGGAATTTTTTTTATACATTTACGTGCAGCGGCTATGGGATTGCTGCTCAGGCATTGACAGCTGTTGTGAGAGCTCATGATGGCCGAGGTCCTCACACAATGCTTAAAGATTCTATTTTGAAATCACTCAGTCTTCCATCTCCCGATGAACTCATTGGGTATCTCTCATGAATCTAGTAACTACTTTTTCCATCCACCAGATTTTTTTTTTCTTGTTTTTTCTAGTTTACAGTTCTTTCGAAGATCACAAAGTAAATGCATCACATATTCCAGCTCATCTAGATTTATCTATTTTTTTAGCAATATACTCACTTCTTTAAGAACAATAAATTCTTTCTTATGGGTGCAAGGTGGACGTATGCAGATCCGTCGTGGGCCCGTATTGCAGCACTAGTTCCACTGGTTATCTCTTGTGCCGAAGCTGGTGATGGAGTTGCAAATCAGATACTAGACGATGCTGTTGCAGAATTGGCTTTAACAGTTAAAGCGGTTATTCGTAGACTTGGTTTATGTGGTGAAGGTGTGGATTTTTTCTCAAGTTCCAAATAAATTATCAACAACCAATCATATGTAAAGGTGGCTAGACGTGTGGACCTGGGGTGGTTGGGTCAAAATGTGGCTGGATTGAAACTTGTCTTCTTTTTAGCTTGGTTTAGGTTCACCCACCAGGCCAACAACACCTTCTTGCGCAATACTCTTTTGTCCATTATCTGTTTCATAAGGTTATTCAACATAAATTGTAAGTAAAAAGGTTTAGGCGGTTGTCTGCAATAACAGCATTATTGGTGTTTTCTAACCTGTTTCTCCCATTCCCCTACTTGCTAAAAATAAAAATTTGACCCACTTGACTGGTTTGAGATAAAATACAACCCAACATAAACCCAGGCATAAGTAATTGGGTGACATTGCCACCTCTGTATATGAGATATATGATTTGCTGATCGTTTCAAAATTCATTTAAAAAAAATCTACAGTCAGTAGTTCATTTTTGTTGTCATCCTGACCGTTATATAGAAGACAGGCTTTTTACCTACAACTTGGTAATTGACTGCAGATGGTAATGGCCAATTTCCAATCGTGTTGGTTGGTGGTGTCCTCGTAGCTAATAAAAACTGGGATATTGGACAGAAGGTTATTGACTCTCTTATGAAGACCTACCCTGGTGCTATCCCTGTTCGACCTAAGGTCAGTTGTCTAAATTTGTGACCTGTTAAACATTTAACAACAGGATTATAATTATGGGCGGCCATTGTAAATTATTTACTTGTTAACAGGCTGATTTGGGTTGTGTTTTATTCATTTATGGGTTAAATTGGTTAAGCTGAAGGATTTAAGTAAGAAAGAAACTGGTCGAATGTGTTGCAAGTCATCTTTAGTGAGGAGGTCCCACTAAAGTTTATTCTCAACATACTGTAGTTCTATCTGCTGAGTAAGATTAGAAGTGGCAGAATGTGTGGCGCTGGCTCCGTAATGGGTCAACATAGTGATTATTTCACAAACGGGTTGTCCATACTCCATAATATTTAATAAAAAGTTGATGTATTGAGAAGTTGTTTGAAATATTATATCAATTAGTGAGTAAAGTAATGCTTTTTAATAGAACATTTTAGGAGGTTATAGACACTTGGAGACACTTTGGACGGCTTTTGACGTGTTTACTGTTTGCCAAGTCTTCAAATTTACCATTTGACCCATGTAAGAAATAAAAGATAAAACCTTTTTTAGGTAGATGGGCCGAAATTGCCTCCTCTAAATGAGATCAAATTTAAACAGTGGAATGAGATCCTTCTATAAGTTGGGGAAATCTTGAACAAATAGCACTCTGATGTTTGTTCTTGCAGGTGGAACCTGCTGTTGGGGCAGCATTGCTAGCATGCAATTTCTTGATGCGGGAGAAAGAAAGGAATGGGGTTAAATGACCATCATGTGCTTGTGAGTTCTTTCAACTAACCACATGAAAGTATACCCATGTTTAAACATCTACTCTGTTGTATCCATTTTGAGGTGATGATACCGCATTCTTTTGTATAGTATTCGAAAACAAAGTCGAACAGCTCTTGTTTCTAATCATACTCATCAACAAGACAGTTTCTTTGAATTCGCATATGAATAGTAATTACTCCCATCCCAAGTTAACTGTATATTTTCTGTCCGTAAAGAGTTGCCAACTGTTGTGTCTATACACCTCAATTATCATACTTGCATACACTTTTATTATTTGCTGAGTTTTGTATGCACAAGTCTCTCCAGAGCTGCATTGTGCTTTCTATTTGATCAGGTTGTAAACAAGTCATAGGGTAATATCTGTGAGCAAAATGATGATGAATTATATATGGCTCATCTAAAGTTATATTCCTCCACTTGTGCTATAATTGTAATCGATAATCTATCGCGCAATAAAAATCCTATAAAATAATAGGGCACACTAAAAAACTATTCGACGATGATTTCCGCCTGTGTTCTTGTTTATTGGCAAGCAGGTTTACACATAAGATGCATATAGGAGGATTTGGCTCTATAGTAAAATGACTAGTTTTATATTGGATTTGAAGAAAATTACCATTCATTTTGTGGTGTTATTGTAAGATGACTAGTATGGTTTTGAAGGGTAAATGCTTTTGCAGTTTGCTGTATTCCTGAAGGTGGCAGCGCCATTTTTTTGGCCATGTGGGAATTGGCGTTGGCTGGCGCCATGGTACCACATGGTCTTATAATCTATGTGAAGAAAGTACAAGTAATCAGAGTTCTGAAAAGTTTAACAAATGACACTGATCAAATTATGAAACAAATATATGAATTTATAAAAATTACCATACAAATAGCTGGGGTGTGTGAAAAAAAGTGTTGGCGCATACCAAGTTTTAATCGCCACCAACGACAGTAAAAACTGGACTTAATACAATACACCTAAACACAACCATACAGACAAATATACACACTACTCTCAGCGTTTCCCCATCAACATCGACGCCCAGATAAAGCACTAGTGTAACGCCTATGTAATGCATAATTTTGTTCTATAACTTTGTTATACCCCCGGCTCTTAGTCACTTGGGTGGACTACAATGTTTGTAAGAATATAAAAGTTTTCTTCCAGTAGCTTAGTTGAAAAGATTGGCAGGAATATAAAAATGTTAACTAAGTTGGTTGTTTTCGTTTAATAGTAAAACTAGTTCTATAATTGAATTGTGTTTTGAAATTATATACAAAGATTACATGTGTATTTATAATAAAAACATAATTTAGTGAATAAGTAAACCTAATGGATTTGAAGCCCATGATTAGACTTGGGCGACTGTCCTCAAGAACCAAAAAGACTCAGCTGAAAGGAAGCCCTATGACTTGTTGAAATGACGCCAAGAGATCCACTAACCTATCATCTATAATATATACTCCAACTTCGTGTACCACATGTCTCAAACAATAACTTTTACATAAGCCTAAAATGGAATTTATTTCACCTTTTACTAGCTAGTTGCTAGTCATTCGAACATAATAACTTGTCACCGTTTCACCCTTAATATTTTATGTCTTGGTAGGTGTTTGGAGTGGCTTTTAATTTTGAGAGCTTATGAGCTAATAACATCTTGAAACATAAGCTATAGTTTGATGTTTGGATATATGTTCATCCGGTTTACGTTTATGGGTTTATTTTGAGGCAAATGATCTGGTTTAAGCTACGAGAAAAGTAAATACGTACATGTTTTACCGTCGACGTTATTTGATTTTTCCTAACTACGTACTTTACTAACTAGCTAGTCCTTTACACTAGCACATAATAAAAATAAACTTAACAATCTCCCCCAGCTTTAGCTTTATGTCCAACACGTACGTAGGTCGGTCTAACCGATAACTTAACCACCTGGATAATAATGTCGATCACCAAAACATGCTAGCTTGAATATAATGCATTGTACTTGTTCTCGATTCACAATTCGGCCGTTCATATAGTAATCACTGTCAATTAAATTAATTAATTAAGACGAACTCTTTCAACTTGAGGTAGATTTGATTCATGTTGTCACCTCTTCTTATTCTATGTTCAAGTACAACTGGATGACTTTTAACTCCCAGTCAAATATTTTTCATTTTATGTTGTACATTCGGCACAACGTACTGGTCACAATAGATAATGTTCTTCAACTCTTAGCAAACTTCTATTGCACTTTGTAAGATTATTTGTAAGATTAATTTGGTTTGCTGTATTCATCTACAGCCAATTTGAACGGTTCGATACCATTTTTCACAAACCGAAACCCGATAGTATAGTATAGGATAAAACCGAATGAACAAAGTGAGTGAATTTCTGTTAAGTTTATTTCTTACCGGTAAGGATCAAGTGAGAAGAAAATTTAAAATGAGAAGAATGAGAAATAACTATAATCACACATTTGAGAATTGAGATGCATCGACTTGATTTAGATGCATCTATATATTCATTTTGATGCATCCCAATTAGTTTTGAAAGTAATTTTGAAGTAAAAACAATGCAAAGTAGTACTAACAACAATTTTGACCCGCAGAGGACGAAAAATGTATAATATTCGTCTAAATTGATGAAATGCATCTAATATATGTATATGCATCTAATTTTTTGCTAGAAAATATATTATGGTGCATTTAAAATATTAAAAATACATCTAATTCAAGTCGATACATCTCAAATGTGTGGTTATAGTTATTTCTCATCCTTCTCATTTTAAGTTTCTTCTCATTTGATCCTAAGTCTATTTCTTAACGATCATACACATCTTACCAAAAAAAACTAGTAATTGCAATTAAGTTTTTTCCTAATAAGTTAAAATTAATTTTCTTTACCCGATTGGAAAAAAAATATATCAAAACGGATCAAACAAAAATACAAATCAACCAGTCCATGTCCAAAGCACTTGCGTGTATTATCAAACCATGCCATTAATCTATTAATTAATGTATTTTATAGATACAAAGGTGACTTAGGATCAAATGAGAAGAAACCTTAAAATGAGAAGGATGAGAAATACCTATAAATACACATTAGAGATGCGTCGACTTGAATTTGATGCATCCCTAATCTTTTAGATGCATCATAATATATTTTCTAGCTAAAAATTAGATGCATATACATATATTGGATGCATTTCATCAAGTTAGACGAATCCTATGTATTTTTCGTCCTCTGCGGGCCAAATTTGTTGTTAGTACTACTATGCATCGTTTTTACTTCAAAATCACTTTCAAAACTAAGTGAGATGCATCTAAATGCATAGAGGTGCATCTAATTCAAATCGATGCATCGCAAATATGTGGTTATAGTTATTTCTCATTCTTTCCATTTTAAGCTTTCTTCTCACTGGATCCTTACCCTAAAAAAGTTATTATAATATCCACACTTTAAATTTTTACCCACTATAGACCATAACTCAAACGACTATAAATAATACACAACTCATAATCACAATCATCCTAACCAAATTATTACTTGCTTACGTCATCATGACAAAATACTTTTCAATTTTCCTCCTCATCACTACGGTGGCTCTCACCACCAATCTCCGCCACATCTCCTCCCTCAACCACCACTCTCCGTCACCATCACCGTCACCACCACCGCCACACACCACCACCCATCCACCACCACCACCATCACCAACAACAACAAATTCACCATCCATCCAACAAGAACAACTAAAAAACATAATAAACGCATTAATAGGTGCAGGTGATTTCGCAACATGGGCCAATATCCTCTTCAATCCAACGTCAAATGCCACCTTCCCAACATCTTCAACGTCCAACTTTCTCCCAACGCAAGCCACATTGTTCGTACCGGGCAACGATGCTTTGTCCCATTTAACAGAATCAGCTACTGGGGCATATACATTTGACCCTTTTATTATCCCGTATCATATCTTACCACAAAGGCTATCTTTTAATGATTTAAAGATGTTTAAAGTTCATACAAGGCTCCCTACGCTTCTGCCTTCGAAAACGATCGTTATAACCAATAATACTAATGGTGTTTTTAGCGTTGATGATGCTTTGGTTATGCAGCCTGATCTTTATACTTCTGGGGGTGTTTGTGTGCATGGGGTTGACAAGATTCTTGATTATCATGTTTATGGTGATGCTGGTGTGAGCTTGGTGCCCCCGCCGCCGGCTGAAGTGGCGGCGCCGCCAAGAGAGGGTGGTGAAATGACGGCGCCGCCGGAAGAAGTTGGGAGTTCGTTGGGGGTTGTTAAGGGAGTTGGTTTGAGTTGTTGGGTTAGTTTCTTGATCGGTATTTGTTTGATGTGGATTGTGAATTGATTTCAAGAAGTTTGAAAAAAATTACAGAGTGGTTGTTGGTAATTAATTACCATGCATGGTAAAAGATGGATTAGTTGTTTGGGAGAAATTTACAGAAGTGGTCCCTGATTAATGGTCTATTGTTGGTAATTACCATGGTAAAAGTTGTATTTTTTTTGTTTTATTGGTGCTAGTTGTGGTTGTTTTGGGAAATACTGAAATGGTTCTTGAACTATTCTTCAGTTTCTGTTTTTAATGTTTCTTGAAATTTTTGTTGTAATGAAAACGGATTCTAAATGAAGTAGATCTTGAGAATGTATTCCGTTATCCGATTTGTTTAGATTTACTGTATTTGTTAAAGCTAATGATTTGTGGCTTATATGAGAAATCAAGTTTGTTAGAGTTTATTTCGCGGTCTTGATGAGTTTTATGTTATGTATATGCTCTTGAATTTAGAACAATTTTGGTGTACGATTTGAAACGGAAAAGAAATGAAAGTTCATTTAGTTTCATTTTTCGTCTTCTCGAGTTTGATTATAGAAAAAGAAGTTTCTGTGTTATAAGCTTAAATTATCCTTGATTGTCGCAAATGGAAAAGGCAGGTAAATAAAACTGGTAATTTTGGTAAGGAAAATGATACAACCACAAAAAAAGTTCCACAAAATGATGTGTCACATAGGAATTGGTGGAATGAGAGAGAGGAGAGAGAAACTATAGTAAAATCAACCAATCATTGCTTGGCACATCATTTTGTGGAGAGTTTTGTGGATATTTTTATGTGGGTGTATCACTCCTCTTTTGCTAATATACTCATCTTGAGTAGCTTTTTTCATGGAATAATAGGAGTTAATAAAATACGAGTAGTATTTTGGTAATTTTTAATGATTGTAAAATGTAAAGCCAAGTTTGGGTTCCTGTATCTCCAGATCTTTACATATTTGGAAATAAAGTTACATGGTTAAATTTTAACCAAAGCATGCAATATCTTACATTGATAACTTTTCTCTTTTTAACAAAAAATGAGAATAAGTTTGACAATGAATTTAAGGAATTAACTCTACAGCTTTATTACCTCAGAACAGTGTTGCATGTTTATAAACCTGTGTTCATGATATGTGTTAAGGGAATCAGTTTCCCAATTTTCTGTTTTGGCATTGTTTAATAGATAAACACATAAAAGAGTATTGGATCATTATCCAATTACGTAATTGTCGTGATTTAACAAGTGAGACTAGTGTTAATGATAGTTCGTTTGAGAAGGGTCAAAGTTTTTTAAAATTTTGAATAACCAAAATGAAACTAAATTAACTAAAATCTATAAGCAATAAACTAGGAACCACTACTTTAAAATCTATGACATGAAAAATTGTTGGTGATTTTAGTGTTAACATACATTTAGTAATGATTTACCCGAGAGCTCAAGACTAAAGGGATTTCAAGTTAAGTTATAATATGACTTAGGGGGTGTTTGATAAAATTGTACTATTAAGTGCTGAACAAATTAAAGTTGCTGAATAATTCAAAGGTGCTGAATGATCATGATTCTAAGTTAAAAAACTGTTTGATAAATGTTTTGAATACTGTTAATAAATAAATGAAAATTACCATTCACGTTGATTAATAATTTTCGTTTGTTGAACCTATAAAGTAATAATAATAATAATAATAATAATAATAATAATAATAATAATAATAATAATATAGATTTAAAAGATTAGTTTAAGCGTAGATATATTTTAACAATTACAAAATTTTCTATTACAAATACAATACATAGTAACTTGAATAGTATGATAGAGACTTTCGTCACACATATTCAAATAAAACTAGAAAAAAAACCGCGCGTTGCTGCGGGTTTCTGAGATGAAGGACCAAGTTCGTATGGTTTTTTTTTTAAATTGTTAAAGATAACGGTCGTTAGCTACCTAATGTCAAGTTATTGACCAAGGACCGACTTTGCAATGAATGTATAACATGAAGGACCAATCATGTAAATTATTAGAGGACTAATTTTGCAACGGACTTCTGAGATGAAGGAAAAATTTTGTACGGATTTAAAAAAAAAAAAAAAAAAGTTAACTACCGTTAGTACTGTAGCGCTACAGTGTTTTATGTGTGTGTTGCTACAGTGTTTGGGGTGCGCCCCATAAATGTTATATAGTAGTAATACAGTACATAGTAACATGAATAGTATGATAGAGACGTGTACCACTAGAGTATTTGGGTAGATAAGAAGCCTACTGAATCATTTTGTTTACTCTATCACGCAAAATCGCTCAGCGCACTTTTTTGTCATTCAGTTGCAATTTTTTAATTTACCACCGTTTCATTTATAGAGATTCAGCGCTGAACTATTTCATTCAACTGTAATCAAACACACCCTTAGGAGGTGTGGAGTGCATGCTTGTATAACTAATTAACTTGATTTCGATACGAGAATGAAAAAGGTTGTGAATGTAAGTCAAGGGGCATTATATTGACAAAATTCATGTGGTCCCTATATTATTATTGATGGACATACACATCTTTAATGATTGCAGTTAGCGACGGGTCTAACAGTTGATGGATTCATTAAAAGGAGGGTTATAACTTTTCACCCAAGGGGTATGACTTTTTACCAAGAGCCACACCTTTTCACTACAATCACCATTTAGTTTATATATATGTAAACATAATTTGATCTTCTTCAAGATGAATATGTTCATATCAACAACAAATACAACAAAGTATATGTGTTTTTGCTCTCTTTTTTATGCCTAGAATTAGAGTGTGTTATTGTCTTATCTTAATACGAATTTCATGTAACCCAAGACGCCAAATAGGGTCGAAATATTGTATTATGAAAGTGATTACACGATTCAAGAATTTATCCGGGCAATTTTTGATTATCAAGACCCTAATACCAACGAAAACAAGATGGTGACTAAGTAATTTCTGTTAATTAACACCACTTTAAAGCTAGTTAAGTTCTAAATAGTGACTCAAACTGATACTCCGTGTATGGTGATATCTTAGAGCATGGGAAGTACCATGGGAGGACGGGTTGGGCAGAGAGTGCTGTAGGGGGAACAATTGGGAAGACACACACACAGAGAAACGTGACTCTGAGTGGGAATAAATTTTTCGGGAAAGGGAGGCCCAGAGAGGTGTTCCCGCTCGCATTGTAAGCCATGCTGGAGCCGTGGAAGATATTCGGGCAAGTATCCCTCATGGCCTTGACTCCAAACTGGACAACTCATGGAAGTGAAGACTTGTCAATATGAATTACCATCCTGTGACTTCCAAGAGCGACGAGTTAATTGAGATGAGGTTAAAACTTAAAAGTCTGCATTGTAAAAACACTAATATGCGGTTTATTATCATTTCTCAAGGTTTATAGTGAGGAATTTGACAAAGATTTGCATATCGGAATACATCTCGTGCACGCCATCTCAGACATTATAGTAATTCAAAGTAGATGAGATGCAAAAAATTCCTGAAGTAACAAGCGTATATCATTGGTTTCAAAATTGGGCCAAGTATAAGAAATGACTATCAACTTCTACTAAATTTTACCAAAAAGAAAAAGTGTAGTGCATCAGTTTTTATATGAGTAAGATGATGTTAAGCAATTTAGTCAAATCTTAGATTTATCGGTGACCAGTCGATTAAATCGGAATGCCTTATGGAAATTGAAAATAGTTGAAGCTGTCAAACCAAGGCTGCCCAGAAACTTCACAGAAACTTCAACAAGTGTGAAAAATGGCGGAATTTGGTCCTAGCGAGATATACAAACATGATTTCGATTAATCAATGTTTTCAAAATCCACCCATCAAATTACGTTTCTTACAAAGTTTGGATATAATACAAAAAAGTAAAAATTAATAATTAACAAGAAGATGAATATCAAGACAAAACCTTCACCCTCATGTCCCTTCGCTACTTGACGTCCATATACTGACCAGTTACTCTGCAGCAGTAAAAACAGCAAAAAGTTACTATATATTCCTAATAATAAACTTCAGTTTTATAATATATTCTGCAATCCACACATTGAATTCTATGAAAAAGCGTGTCAAAATTCATGAGACGAATTGCGAATCAAGGAACAACGTCCCCCAAAAAAAATATAAGTAAAAAAACTAGGTTTGACTGCTAAAATATAGAAATGATCATGCTGCTAAGACTCGGGTGTAGTAAAAACATAAAGAATCCAGAAGCAAAATACCTATCATATCGCAAGATTGCGTCACCTATCGTTCCTGAGACTTTATTCCGTACCTTCCTCACACATATCTAGGAGAAAAGAATTATATATAAGATCAAGAGTAATGCATATCTGATAAGACTAAGGGGGCGTATGGAATTGCATATGAATGTTGGTTGTTGTGACTTTTATCCGCAATAATCAGTAATCAATGCAAGACTTTTACTCCCATATCATAAGATGTCTCCTTTTTCCACAAACGTCCTTTCAGGTCATTTTATGTACTTATTCATACAAGATCAGAATTTGTCAACTACTCAATTTAACTAATGAGAAGCATAGTACCTGCACTTGGTCCATTGCACCTTCCTCTGGATCCCTATTTCGATGAACAACAATTCCATTATCACATTTGTTTATGAAATGTGCACTTCCACTAATGTCATATAGATTTGGAGGTTTTCCAGTCCATTGCTGCAACTGTTGAACATACTTTAGAAGTTAGATCAATGGCCTATCCATGGGACGGGTCAAAACGGGCAATTTAGTTCCCGTCAAAATGGGTCAAGTAGCCGACCATGTAGAAACTCGTTTTGTTTTCGTTCATAAGTTCTATAGATACCCCAATGCCTCAAATATGATTAAACTATAGTTTTTGAAATTAAGTGATTCAGGTGGTCTTATCCAATTTTGCCAATTCTTCTATAAGGTCATCCATTTGACCCGTAGAAACAGTGTGACCCAAATCAACCCATTTACCGCTAAACGGGTTAAAGTAATGAAGACATTACCTGTTTAGGATGTGCCACAAACCATACATGGCATGAATGATGTTGAGCAAATCTCTTGATGCTAGTCAACATCTGACTTACATACTCTGTCTCTGTCCTGTTGTGCATTAATGATGCGTTCAGTTAAGAAAAAATATCCATTCCAAAAGCATCAGAAAGAAATCTGTAAATGTGAGGGATAAATGCAATTTAATTACTCACTGATTAGGAGGCCGCTGGTGATCAAGCTCATTGTATGGATCAATGACAAGCCCGTTAACACCATGTCTTAAGACCGCTGCTTTAGCAAGATTAAGAACCCAATTGATACTGGGTAGGCAATCATTCTCGCACCTATAGATTATAATGTATTAGATATTTTTTTACAAAAGGATGGAAAACAGTACCCATTTTGACCCATTACCCAACCCATCGACCCATTCATTTTGTCACCTCTTATCAGTAATGAAAATGTGACTTAATTAAAATGAGCAATAAATAGTACTCTACAGATTTAACTTTGTGATTTATTCAACAGAGCCTTTTAAAATATATTAAGATAGCAAAACTAAGCGATACTGGAACCGACCTTATGAGATGAAAAGTATCACTTAACCACTTCTTTCCTACCTCCAAATCTTCCACAGTCATTCTTTCAACGGATTTTCCATACCTGGAATACACCATGACATTAAGCATAAAGTAACACAACTACGTACAATGATGAAAACATGGAAAAAGGCAGATTTCCTCTCATCTAAAAGTATGTATATAAAGGTGACTTCGTGTCATGTTAAGACATTTTGAGCTTCCATGGTTGATAAATGAATTTCAAGATTATGAGGAAATCGATTTAAGACTATAATAAAACACTAACCTCACATCAAAGAATGGCTTCTTCATGCGCTTTTCGAGAAGTTTCCTTGCATGCTCTCTAACCTAAAGATATAGAACATAACATCCTAATTAATAATCATATGGCAAAGAAGACATCCAACGTAACATATACAAATCAATAATAGCTATTTTATGGATCATGGAACATACATACCCTGTTCTCCATAGAACAAAGTGCAAATTTCCAGCCAACACTTTCATTCAGATTGACTAACAATGCATCAATCCACTCGCTCTTTCCTGAATTGGGGACTCCAGTGACTATAGTCAACTCTCCAGGCACAACCTACAATAAGGTAATATGTAACTAAACAAATAAGCATGCAATATTTAGTAGATGTCATGTCATATTGTTGACCCAATGACTTACGATCAATTCAGGTTATATTAATTTTCTAATGGATCAACAAGTAAAAAAAATAGCTAAAAAGTAGACGGGTCAAACAGATCAAAGTCGCCCAAACCCAAAGTAAAAACCCATGCAAAAAACTACCTCTGTTGACCTAAAACATTTTGACCCGTCACCCAATTAGACGTACTGTAATATAAGTAAGAGTAAAGATACACAGGTATAGGTGGCACAATTATGGCAAATTTCTACCTATATAAAGAACAAGTAAACATACATTATATAAATCATCCATAGCTTTCCATCCGGTAGAAACTCCAAGCTCGGCAAGAAATTTTTGATGGTAATATGCATCAATTTCACCAAAGTAATCTCTGAAGTTGAATAAACCTTTAATGGGATATAATTCAGCAGACTCAATAACTTCCCTCAATACAGCGGGACCCATGAACATCAGAACCTCATTAGCATCTTTGAAATTCTCCTCTTCGTTTTTAGTAGGCCACGTGACTCGCCAACACCTGTTTTAAATCATTTAAAAAGATCATTGGTCATTGTTAGAAACCCTAAATTCACGACTAACAAGTAAAGTCAATATCAGGCAGTCATTTGAGTCAACCTTTCTCTTCCTAGCCTACGTGCTAGCTCTTCAGCTAAGGCTTTACCAGGCTCATCCCCATCCGTGGCGAGTATTATGCGAGACGCCTGCAAGACAAATTAATTATTTGTTGATGTCATAACAAAATCTATCTGTTATAACAATAATAATTATTTCAATCAAGTGATTTAGGAGGTTGTATGCATTTGGGTAATTTTTGGGGGAGCACTTAAACTGATCAATCCAAAAACGGATGAGGTTTTTCCCTGTTCTGCTTACCCAGGGAGAGCAAATTCACTCACGTACCCTCAAATGTCCACCTAGTGAGGTTTGAACCCTTCACCTCTTGTGAGGAAGTCAAGTGCCTTGCCACTAGGCCATTTGGTGGTGGTTAAAACTGATCAATCTAAATCAACCCATAATACGCAAATGGGTTGAAATTGCTATCTCTATACAAATAACACAAAAATCGATACAAACAATAGGAAGTAGTTATAAATACCTTCTCTAAATACTCCTTGCAATTCCATAAATATTGGTATTTTACATCCTGCATTCATATTAAAAAAGGCTGTCAATTCCATTTATAGTGAAGGACATCAGTCCATGACTTTATTCCGGTCATAACAAAAGTTGCAATGTAAGAAACTCTTGAAATCATAAATATAGAGTAATATTTACAAAAGCTTTGTTCCAACTCAGGAAAAGCTTTAGTACTGTGACAAAGATCCAGCAAAAGAGAGACAAAAATGATGTACAGTAATTCAAAGATTATAGTCATAGTAAACTTTAACCTCTTCTTGAGATGGTACACCTTTCGCGGAAACACATGGAGGGGCACCATCGGGAACACTCACACAATTCCTGAAACCAGCTTCTTCCATTGCAAGTTTGTCCATTTCACCCTCAACCTGTTACGATAAAATAAGAGTTAAATCAGTAAATAGAAATAGAAAAAACCATAAAATTATGAAGTGAGGTAAACTTGTAAATGAGTCTTAAGATGAAAATATTACAATGATGACATCACTTGCTCCTTCTATATCATCGAGCCCATATAATATCTTTTCGGTATCACTTTCCTGCAGAGTATAAGCAAAAGCATGATGAGCTTTTCAGTTTTAGCAAATAGGTATTATAAAGAGAGTGAATAATGAGAGGACCTGCCAAAACTTCTTTGCAAGATCCCGATACTTGCAACTAATAAGATCCCCCTTTCGCCTATAAGTAAATGCAATAACAATCTACCAACATAACATTGAGCATGAGTTATTACAACAAGATTAAAAAGCTTCTGACTCATATCAGACAACAGAGGTAGTAATATCTGGAGTAGAGGTGGAAAATGATGCGGATTGGAAAGGTTGGGGAACGGGTCAAAATATGTGTGTCAAAACAGGTAACATTTTTGGTACTAGTCGAAATGGGGCAACCCAAAGCACTTATTGTCCATAACAGTTTAATTCTTTAGAAATAAATGGTCACAATTGCCACCTCTATTTCTACCCAAATACTATGAACAAGCTTTTAACTTTACAAGGAAAAGGCTGTGTAGTATACCTGATTTCCATATCGTCTTTGCATGACAGAGTTTCTCCGTAATGTCTCTTCAGATATCATTCTTTCAGAAAAATATTCAACCAACTGAATCACAGAAATAGCATAACATCAAACAGGAGCAGAGAATGTCCAAAATCACGGATCTTACAAGATCCTGTACATGGGTACTTTGTGCAACTTTTACATCTAAACTATTAAGATACGCACAAAGGAGATAAAAGTTTACATCAGGACACAAAGGTTCTAGATTTAAATCACGTTCTATGAGTCCTTTGACTTTTTTCACTCTTGTGACTTTACTCATCATTTTGTAACTCGATTTGGCGTCTGCTGCACCCTGCAACACCATTAAACTATTATAATCGTTAAGTGCACCAAAGGAAAGCAAGTAGTATATCTTACAGAAATAAAATATTTTACCCTTGTAATGCCTTTCCATCCACACTTGGCCCGAAAACAACTCCACGCAGCTTCATTACTACAACAATTTAACCAAGCCTATGTCAAAATAAAATAAAGAGATAAATACTGTGTTATATGGATTTTGGTTGTCATTAGAAAATTTGTCAAACTTTAAATACAATGACGAAACTTACCCATCTTCAGCAATGAAGAGAGATAGTTTCTTCTCCCCAGAGTCGCCACCTTTGCACTGTTGGAGTAGAAAAATCCTTAATGAGATACGGATGGCCTTATGCCCTTATATAGTGTTTAGTCAACATAAAAAAGTTCCCAATTTTCCAACAGATACAACCATTCTATAGGTTTAAACGCAATGTTTCTATGTTCGTAAAAACAAGAGACCAAATTAGTATAGAGAAAGAGAGATGCGTGTGCATACCATGGGACATAGCAAGCCATATGTTTGGCCAGGCTTACAAGATCCACAGGCTATTCCGATCTCCTCCAATTTCAATTTTAGTAGCTTTAGGTTTGGCGAATCAACTAACTGATCATCCGGTTTTTCTAAATACACGTCTGATACTACAACAAAAAAACAAACAAACAGAAAGAAACATCAATACCGTTATTATTGATAACACAGACAAGGAACAAAATGTAGTAAACCAAGTATATTGACAAAATATCTCAAGCCCACATTTTAATACGGTAAATAATTTGTAAATTGATGCACTTTAAGGCAAGGAAACTACAGTACTGATAACTATATATAATGTATCCTTAATTAGATGTCCATATGAAGAGTGGAAGGTCGCCACATGCCCTTAATGGAAAACTATCAAAAGCACTAACACGATATGTAGAGTCATAGACAACAAATGTGAGACATTTCACATGCCTAAATTGCTATCTCTAACCCGATCAGACTACAACAATTAATTGGCAAAATATAAATTTTAAGACACATAATACTAAACGTTAAACAAGTATCCAATACTTCTAACAACACCTCTCGAGTAAAAAGCTTTTTTCTACCTTAAGAGAAACTTTAGGGGCGCTGTTCATAAGACCGCAAAACCAAAACCCATATGACCCTAAACAAAAATGCCTTTAACATTGTAATAGCGGTTTAGTTCCAATCCACATTATTCATCTTAGTTTTGGTACTTTAACAAAAAGAGGTTACTCGAACAGAAGTATTCACAATATTCCACAATCCGCTAATCTGATTGTTCTTTACAATATAAGCTACATAAACTGGTATTTGCCCAAAAGTTCAAGACTCGTGTAAGCTATAAAGGGTGTTTGGGATTACTTACTTTTTTCTGCTTATTTTTACGGCTTTACGCTAAAGCATTTTTGTTTTATACATAATATATATTTAACTTAAAGACGTTTTATCAATGAATTTAATTGAATTTTTCAACAAATCATTTTTATTTCGAGTATTTTGCCTTTTATACAAAATAAGCAAATCCAAACACTATTTCCTGAATTACTCATGGTTTAGCAGCTTATAAGTACTTAGTTTTTTAGCATAAGCATATCACGATAAAACAAACAAACCCAAACACCCCTAAGAATACTAATTAAGTTGCAACGGAGCGAAATATGCCCAAATTCTCCCCAGCCTTTCTCCAACAACAAGAAATGCAGCAAACCCATTTTCCCAATAACTAAATAAAAATAAACCAAACCACCAGAAAGACAATTAACCACATTCGTATCTATTTTTCACATATTTTGTAACCACTAACAAAACAACTTCACATTTACACAAACCAAACTTTGCTACCATTTGAAGCAATAATGAACATTATTAGCAAACAAAACCATACATTTAAGAAAAAGGTAGTGCTAAACAATAATTTTTCAACAATTTATTATTTTTTCGAGTATTTTTCTTTTTATTCAAAATAAGCAAATCCAAACACTTATGACTTATTTGGTTTTGGGCTTATGTTTCATAAGCTAATTTTTTGTGGCTTAATTTTAAACTTTTCGGCTTATATAAGTTTATTATGTCATAATAAACTTATACAAGCCGAAAAGTTTAAAAATAAGCCACAAAAAGTGAGCTTATGAAACATAAGCCACAAACCAAATAAGCCATAAGCCGGCTATATAATCCCAAACAAACAAACACCCCCGTAATTTTAAGCAGAAAAAAATAAGCAATGCCAAACACCCCCTAATCTAATTCCTAGTTAAACTTACTTCAATTTCATTATCTACATACCAAACCAATAATTCTTAACCACAAAAAAAACACCCATAACAACATAAACAGAATTAACAACAACAACAAAGTTAAAAATACTGCTAAAGAACCATAAAAAGACTAAATTTTTTTATACATTACCTGGTCTGGGTATACTAGCATGAGTAGAAAAAGACAAACTATCAGAACCAGAACCAGAAGAGGGTTTAATCGACAAAGAACCAATCTTTTTCACATTTGAATTTATGGGTATGTTACAAAACACATTAATTTTATCAAACTTGTTGTTAAAAGAGGGTTTAAGTGTTGGTAGAAAGTGTTTAGAGGCCATAATTATTGGGTTAGCGACCAGTAGATGTTGCAAAGTGGTCCTGTGACGAAGAAGCATGTCGGGTGGGTTTCTACAGGGTGAGGTTCATTGTGTTTGGAGGCTTTGAAAGGGGTTAAGGGTTTTGGGAGGGACAACTGACTAGAGAGGGGAAGACATAAGATATTGTTATTCTATTTCTTCATTTTTGTTTGCTTGAGAAATAAATAATCTATATACTAAAATGACACTATTCTCCCTCACTTTTTTTCTTTTTTCTTTTTACGGGGCGGGTATTTCATTTCACTATCTGAAAAGTATCATCAATGCTAGTGCGGGTATCGTTCTAAAACACGACGTTATCCACAGTTCAGGTCACTAGTAACCGTTAGACAATCGACATTCAATCGAGTGTATTTAATTTTGAAAAAAAAATACAAACCTCAAATGAGTTTATACTAAAGTTTCACCTTTTATATGATAAAATAATAGGCATTGCACAATGCAAACAAAATAAATCATTTCATAACTCTAAAAACAAGATAAAGATACCATTTTCGCATAACTAGTTGAAAAGTTATAAATATATGCATATGCGGTTCGGTTCGTTTATTCAAAAATAATAATCGAAACCGAATTGTATAATCGGTTTTTCTCAGTTTAGGGAATTTATGTTTCGGTTCATTTGCTTATCTTTTTTTTTCAGCTTTGCTTTTGGTTTAAATGGATCGGCTCGGTTTGTCGATTTTACAGTTTATTTGAACACTCATACTCTCCACAAGTAAACATCAATTTTTAACATTGTTTACTAGCTTTTTTTAGTTTGGCAATAATTTCATTTCTCTCGCGTTTATTTTGAAGAAATGAAAAAATGTCTTTTAGTTTATATCTTCCCATATATCAATTTACAAAATAGTTTATGAAATGAATATCTTCTATATTAATTTACAAAAGAGTTTGTGAAATGAATATCTTCCTATATATCAATTTACAAAGAAGTTTGTGAAATAAATAGTAACGAGGGTAAATGTGTTTGCACTTCGTTGCAGGAGTTATTTTTTCTATTCAATCACTTGCAACGCTTACTAGAACCAAAATATAAATGTTACTCTAGGTTTATAGCACTAAAATTTGAGTGTATCACACGGGGTCTATGTGCCAATGGAATACTCTTTAACGTTTTGTGTCATCCTCAATTTCAAGAAATAGTTGATGCAATTAACAAGGCTCCTGCTTTTTACAAGGTCCCTTCAAGTGAGAAAGCAAGGACTGTACTTGTTGAAAATGTGCTAGAGATGTAGAAAAAGATTAGCACCAATTAAAGATACATGGTATACACGAGGAGTATCTATTGCATCTAATGGTTGATTAAATGTTAGTCGAGGTGCCACTTTTATGTATGCAAAGGATTTTTCTGAAAAGGAAAAAACAAGGGTAGAAATTTTAAGAAAAATTTACTCGGAGCTATTGAAAGCATTAAACCAAGTAACATTCTTCAAGTTGTAATGGATAATGCGGCAAATTGCAAGGTTGCTGGAGAGGAGGGGCAAGAGGTATGCAAATACTTCTTTTGGTCTCCATGTGTCGTTCACACTTTAAACTTGATCTTTAAAGATTTAGCTAAAGAATTTGTTTGATTATCATATACATACAAAAGAGGTAAGATGATCGTTAAGTACTTTTTAAATCATACACAAGCGTTATTAATATTTAGAGCAAATTCAAACTTGAAATTGTTAAGAGTAGCTACAATTTGCCTCCCACTACATTTTGTTAGAAAGACTAAAGGACTGTAAGGAGGCTCTCACGACTACCATTGTCCTTAACTCTTGGACGGATTGGGTTAAACAAGGGAATGCAAACACTCAAAAAACGGACGGATTATTAGTGAAACTATTAGAAGCGACGAATTTTGGGATGACGTCATCCTTGGAATATTTAAACCGATATTTTTGTTGATTAAATTTTGTGACGGGGAGGGTGCCAAAATGGGAGTAGTGTATGAAAAGATGGATAATATGGTTGCAGAAATTAAAGATGTGATAAAAAAAAATTGTGTATAGTTCATAATAGTTGAAAATACTGTTTTAGCTAGGTGGGAGAAAATGACCATCCCTTTACATTGTCTCGGTTTTGCATTAACACTAAGGTTCTATGACAAGACCTATCTTAGTACAAAAGCGCCCAGTGGAATTCTTATAAAGGCTCTAAATCTCGACAAGGAAGTGATAGTTGGTGTTATCGAAGCCTTTAAGAGAACGTTAGAGAATAACGAAGAAACACAAATGTTGCAAGCATAATGTGCAATATTTCACATGAAAAAGGTCTTTATTCTCATCTTGAGGCTCAAATTGATGTTCTAACAATGGACACAATTGATTGGGGATCAACTTACAGTTTAGAAACTCTGGAATTAGCCGAGATAGCTAAGAAAATTCTTTCACAACCGGTAAACAATTCTTCAGTGGAAAGAAATTGGAGCACATATGCTTTCATTCATAGTGGAAAAAGAAACCTCTTGAATACTAAACGGGGCGATAATTTTGTGTTTGTTCATTTAAATATTCGTCTACAATTAATGTTTTCGGAATCTTACAGAGAGTGACCAAGTAAAAAAGTGGAATATGAATACCGAAAGTGAATAGCTTGAATGCTCAACTTTAGGATTGTAGTACATGCAATGGAAGAATCTAGATGAAGACTAAAATTGATTTCCATTCATCTTTATCCATTTTAGTATGTAAGGCTGGTCCCAACACATGGAGTGAGGAAATGGCATGGGGCCATTCACGCGGAAAATGGCGATGGGGTCACAGCGGGAAGGAAATAAAAAACCTCAACCAAAAGTGAAACTTTCACCATTCGGGTTCCGTGTGATTGTGGGCCCATATATTATTTTTATTATTTGTTTTTTAGTTTGTGAGCGTGTTTGGAGTATATAGTTGGGTATTTTAATAAATAAAAAAAATGTGTTGAAAAGTGAAGTGGTGTGAGATGGGTGGGAGTGAAAAGTGAGAGGGTGGAAAAGGCGATAGAAAGCTAAAGTGGCGCTAAGGTAGAAAGTGAAATGGTATGAGGGTTGGGACCAGCCTAATGTAGTATGCAATGTCTATGATGATCTGATATTTTGGAATGTGTCATTCACACCGTAGAAACCAAAAAATGTTAAAGATATTATTGATAATTGTTAATACTTAACATGAAAATACAACATATTTAATAAACTACAAATAAGAAAGCCATAGAAGATAAACGGGCTTAAACCAACGGGTCTAAGCCTTTATTAAACTAACACTCCCCCTCAAACTCACAATGCACATTGAGAGTTTGACAATAAAACTTTGAAATCAAACGGATAGATGCAAACAGACAGATACAGATTCAGTGGCAGAGAGATCCGAATAAAGGTAGACGAATAGCAAATTCAGACATACATCAGCAGACAGACAGATGCACATTCAGCGACAGAGAGATTAGAACAGAGGTAGACGAATAGCAGATTGAGGCAAACAACAACAGACAAATACAGATTCAGCGGCAGAGAGATCCGAACAGAGGTAAATGAAGAGGAGATGAACATAAAAAATTTCTAAACTTAGAGTTCCCACTGCCTATAGCATGTCCGAGTTAGAGTCTGTGTTTGCTCCTTGTGATGATGTTAACAAACATATATCAGGTGAACTTGCCGTAGCATGATTCTGGAAAGATAAGTATTTATAAAATTGCTCAATCATAGAAAGGTCTAAAGATGGGGCATCAACACCATTATTAAGGTGATGTGGTTGCTTTTATGGTGGACAAACCTGTTGTTGTGATGGTTTTGGTTTAAAAGGACACTCAAATTTCCAATGACCTTTTTGTCTACAATATGCACACTCACTATTAGGAATTATAGGTTTTGTAATGATGTCATTCGAAAGCGAAGCTACAAAAACAGACGAACATTGTGGTGTAACTATCTTCTGATCATCCAGGGACTATAGACGAATCTCCTCTGCATGGAATTCACTAACTACCGAATCAACAGAGGGTAAAGGTTCACGATGAAGAATTGAACCCCTAAATCCTTCAAAATCTTAACGCAATGCCATAAGGANGGTTAAATGGAAAGTTGTTTATCGTGATTGATAAACCGTGTTTGTGAAAGGTGTAAAGTGAAAAATAGTAGATAAGAAATTCAAATAGCACAAAGATATATCAAATAGAGCACATAGTACAAGCTATGAATGCACAAAGATCAAAAATCAAATAATGGAAATGCAAACGTGAAATATTAAAACGTAATGTACGAAATAAAACGCGACTTTTATTTAAAAATGATCCTAAAAATGTGAAACAATTTTCTAAAAACTTTAAACTGCTAAAAAGAATTTTTAGAAAAAGAAAAATATTTTTTTGACTTTTTATTTATTTATTATGAATTAAAAACTATTTTTAACTATTTAAAAATGATTAAAAGTCTAATAAATGGAAAAAAATGGTCTAAAAAATACAAATATTCTTTTGAAAAATCCTATAAATCTGAAAACTATTTTTAGAAGAAAAATGAAAATTATTTTTGAATTTTTGGATTTATTATGAATTTAAAATGATTAAAATCTAAGAAAATAGAAAAGAAATAGTAAAACTAATGAGAAAAATCTGAAATTTTTACAGAAAATCTAAAATATT
>LBNU01020401.1:2086-13186 GCA_014162995.1 Artemisia annua | reverse complement strand
AACCTCAAGTATAATATGTATGACAAAAGTCAAATGAAAAATAGTACAATAGCCCTTAAGCTCATGACCCCGAAGCTAGACTGAATGAAATGCCCCTCCAGAGTGTTTTGCCAGACACTCTAATAATGATAAAAATGAAATGCATCCGTTTGACTGTTGGTATAACCAACGCGGATGGAGGCGTCACCCTCAATAGATCTATCCACTCACTCTCGCTTAGGTACAATTAACGGTTCATGATAATAGGGGAACTTTCATAGGCAATGTGGTAACTTAAGCATTGTACTTGAATTTGATACTTAGGTCCGTATAAAAATGGGTGCAATGTATTCTCCCCCGTGGGATTTGAAAACAATAATAAAATATAGACGGGGCTATGAAAACTCACCTTAAGTGATGGTACAATATGTAGTGAGTGAACTGAAGTGATGAGGTGCAACTCCTAGCCGCAACCTAGAATGAATGTATGTAATCTAATTTAGATTATGAAATGAATTCATGTATGCACTTGCACTTATAATCTATACCACTCGTATTAATTCAAAACATGGATAATCGTCGAAAATATAATTTATATTATCGTATTAAGTCATAATGAATTTCACATGTTCATATGGTGTAACGATGTTTTATGATAGTTGTTTGGTGATAAATTGTGAAAATACAAGTTTTCGTCGTAAAATATAATACTTGACAATTTCTGAAAACGGCCAAAGTGGCCTCGGAAAACTAGTTGTAAAATAGTGTATACTGAGAATTTGAAAGCAAACTCAAATGTTCTGGAAAGCTTGTTACATTATCTAAAAGTTCTAACACTGGCATTTTTCCCTTATGTGCATAGATTATGAAATAAACAGTCGTGAAGTGAGGTGTTTAGGCCAAAACTGCCATTTCTGGGCAGTTTTTAGGAATATTTGGGAGGTCATAGTTTACAGGTTATAAGTCCAAATGACAAAAGGCAAACTGATTTGAAAAGTACTCCAAGAGTACTAACTTTTGTTCCTTGGTGTCCCAATTCCAGAACTGAATCAACTGACGGGAAAATGGCTTCAAACATGGGTGTTTGCAAGTTTTCTGGGCAGACTTGGAATATTTTCTGAGTAAAGTGCTGTTAGAAATTTTAGTAAACTATTATCTTTGAAAATTCGTAACTAATTCGTTATAAGGCCGTTTCTTGTGTTCTTTATATCCCCGAAATGTTGAGAAAGTGTACTAGCATATTTTTAACAGTTTGGTATGTTTTAACAAGGTCTAAGGCTCGTTTTTGGTCCATAAAACTCGTGCATCAGCACTATATTTTTCTGAAAAATATATATAGTTAGTGTAACTCATTTTTGGCATATCTTTTTCGTCGTAAGTCCGTTTTTAGTGATTCAAGCGGCCATGTTTTCGTCTTTGAATGTATTTTTTAATTCTTGGGTCCAATATTAGCCAAAACCTACTGAGTTTACCATATTTTGTAAATAAGGACAGTAGCAAAATATATAGTGTTAAAAATAGTTTTCCTAGTTTATTTCTTGTCCAAGTCCATCACCAACAACATCAACTCATCCCTTAATCTACCATGCACCTTCCTAGGGTGCCATGGGTCCCCTAACATCATTTTTCAATCCTTCCTCCATATTTTCACTTTGTTATTCATTTTAATGATAAAAATGATATAAAATATAAATGTAGTGGTATAGATTTTTACATGCATGTACATATACTATAAAAATACATGAACCTTGCAAGAATTTGGTAAAATTTGTGAAAAAGAAAATGATAAACTTACTTGAATGATTAGGAAATTTTTAAGGATAAAACCCTACTAATCTATAGGTTTATATTTCAAAACCTTGTAATAGATTATGACTAGTTCTTGTAAATGAGATTGTTCTTGAAAAATTTTGGTCTTCTCTTGGTGATTGATGGTGAACGAGCACAAGAAGAAGAAGAAGAACAAGAGATAGAGATTTTTACTTGATCTAATTTACCACCATGCATGTATGTATAAAAATTAGGTGGACTTAGGAATATATATGTGTGATTAGAGATAAACAAGTGTCCCCATGGACACTAAGAACCGGCCACCTCTTATGAGGTGGTTGTGTTGTCATCTTTTGTACACTATTATTTTTACGGGGTACCGTTTAGTGTATAGTTTTGTAATTTTAGCGTTATCGGATACCGGGTTAATTAAAAATGAATTCTAACGGGACAAGACGGGATATAACAAAGTTGTAAAAATTATAAAAATATAATTTTTGTAAACATTGGGTGTTTTGATAGTTATTACTTTGTTGGTACAATTTTTGTTATATATAATTACAAGTAATGGTTTAATATTTGGTAACTTACCAAAATATAAATTATATAGTTTAATAAACCTTAGTGGAAATATAACTAATATATAAAAATATTAGTGCTCTAGTGGAATTTGTTTGGTGTATTGCTTAAAAACTATAATCATATGTTATTATTTATTTAAAGATAAATAAGTAAATGTAACTTGAAATTATATATTCTACGAGTGGGATAGAATGCAAATGATGTCGTGATGAAATGTAGACTAACCCTAGTCTATGAAATGTATGATGAATGATGTCTTATGATAATATGACTTAACCTACCCGGTTTCGTCAAATGAATAACCGTAAACCTAGTTTACGTGAAATGATGAATTGAAATCTGTGAATAGAAAAATGTCGAGACTTGGGAAAATGACCTGAAATTAAGAATTATGACAGAGACACGTAAGCGCTATTTGATAAACCATTTTATGATGCAGCGTATGTCCAAAATACTATGCGCCGCATCTCATAAGCATAAGATGCGGAGCAGAAGCAAATAAATACGCCGTATCATTCCAATTTCCAGTACATATGCAAAGATCGAGCATCATGGTTCCCAAAAAATTTGCAAAATTACCAAAAGAATTTTACCATATTTATTTATCTAAAATCCCGCGAATCTGATTATAATCAAAATAATTCCTTTTGCCAATAGTAGTTAAATCCAAATTTTTAATTTGAACCAAAATTAATTTATCCGATCTGCCTAATCATGAGTTTAATTACAATGTAGGGTAATTAATTAGATCCACAATTATATCCCTATGATCAATTGTAACAATTTCATAATATAGATTCAAACCTTCATGAGAAAAAATTAAAGTACGAAGTTAAGGGTAATGATAGATCGGAAGTAATACCTCAATAACTTTGGTGGCCAAGGAATTAAGAAGATAGTGTAGCCCATCGATGCATAATTTTTCATATATTGTAAATAGGTGTTTAAGGTTTTCAGGCAAAAGACCGATGGTTAAAAGCTATAAAAAGACAGTTCAAGATGCGGCGCATTAAGTAATAATGCGCTGTATCTTACAATAATATCTTCATCGTTAAAAGTGCAGACGAGGTGGCGTATCAAGGAAATCGATGCGCCGCTTCTTTTTAACTAATTCGAAAACTATTTTTAATTAAATATATACTACGCCGTATCTGAAGAAATAGATGTGTCGTATGGCGTTAGGGTTTCGAAAAATTTTCTTATTAAAAACAGAATACGCCGTATCTAGGGGATAGATGCGTCGTACTCGAATTATTAAACGCGTTGTATTTATAAAAAGTTAAAATGCAATACGCCGTATCTGAGAATCAGATGCGCCGTATCGTTTGTATCAGCACAATACAACGACAACAGTTAATGCAGAAAAACAAAGAAAAAAAATAATAATAAAAATTACAGAAAATAAAATAAAACAAAAACAATAAATATGCAAATTATACAATAAATGCAACCTAACTAATATACAACAAAATTAGTGGTTAAAATCTAAAAACCTAATAAAAAGAAAATCTAATTAAATTACTAATCAGATAAACAGATAATAACAATTCACTCCCCGACAGCAGAGCCAAAAACTTGATGTGCGTAATGTGTCGTTGCGGTTTAGCAGTATTAATGCCTACTCAAGTTTTAAATTTATATTTAGCCGATTTATCAATGACACACACACACACACTTAACGAGCAGTGTACCCGGTCAGTATGAATATAATGGTAAGTAGAGTGTCGATCACTAAGAGTGGAACGTATTATCTAGTTAACCTAATCAGTATTTTAATATCCTAAGTTAGTTTTACAGTCTAATCTACCGAAAGGGGGTTCAGCCTGAGAGACTGGCACAGTTTGGTTATTTATTAAACAGTAAATTAAACTAATGAGCAGGAATCAGAGAATAGCAAACACGTACACAGATAGATAATTAGAAACAGAAGAACACCTGTCCTGATAGTTAAGTAGCTCGTCACTTGTTTTATTGCTAGTTCTATATGCAGTGTATCGTAGTCTAATCTGTCTCGTTGGATCTCATTATATCGGCGAGTAAACTCTTAATGATCACTTATGTCTATCCTATTTATCTAAAGACATCAGCTAAATAGGCGAGGAAGGGGTATGGCAGCCCAAACAAGACTCAGCTAGACACAGAGGTTATCAATGCACTAATATAAGTCACCAAAAACATCATCATATAGACTTTAATTGATGGGAAAACAATTTTAAGGGGTGTGGTATGGTAGCCGATAACAGCCCATCAATCTTGATGAATTAAAGCGTACTATTACAATAAAACAAAACTACTTAATGAATTAAATACATGCAGGACCTTCTTACATCTCTAATATCTTCGATTTGGGTGTGTCTTGTGATGCTTCTTCGACTGAGTTCGTCTCCTTAGGGTTATGTTGCACACAAAATTCGAATATGTCTTGGGGTATTTATAGTTTCTGTCTCAAGGCACGATGCGGCATAATAAATAAGTAGATGCGGCGCATTGACTTAACTTCGCGTGGGGTCCAAGATTAATATATTCTGGAACATTCGTACACCGTCTTCAGATGCGGCGTATCTTGATCTTGTATCCGGCGCATGTCCTTCAGTATCTTGGATTGTATTTGGTGAAGTCTTGATAGTGATACGCCGTATGTCAGAAGTATAATGCGGCGTATCTGGAGTAGAACGAGCTTGATCTTCTTCGTTGACCAAAGTTTCATATGCGGTGCATGATAGAATTACATGCGGCACATTCTTCAAAGTCAGGCAATGGTCTTCGAGTTCATCTAAGTATTATATTGCGGCGTATCTGTTGATAGAGATACGGCGCATATTTTGGATTTCAGTAGACTTTTGACATGTTGCTTGTTTTGCTCCATGATTCGTCCAAAATCGCCAACTTTTACCAATTCCTTGTTTTACCTGAGAATTACTAAATTAAACAATTAAGTATCGATTCTCATAGATAATCTAATAAAACAAGTCAAATAATTAGGATAAATGACGACAATAATATGTACTTATTTGATGTCACTTTCCATAAAATTAACGATGATAAGTAACTAAATAACTGAAATAAACCACCATGAGAATCACCTCATGACATCAGCACCATATAATCCATTCATTACACAATCTCAAACATAACAAAATGAAAAAGTAGCTTACTTAATAGTAACAGACATCCAAAACAGAGTAATATATCAAGCAAATGCATAAAACACTAGTACTTCAAGCTGCAGCTCCTTGAACAGGATCATCAGCATCATCATCATCAGTCCACGACCACACCCTTCCCTCTTGGGGCTTGTGGTGACTGTCGCTACTAAACAATATATTTAAAAAAAAAACAACAACCATAAACTAAACTAAACAATAGTATTAAGAAGAAATGTATTTTACCTTGCAGTTGCGCTCATGTTTCACTTGTTTTTTGTGATTGCTACCGATCATCCCACACTTTATGCACCCAAAAGAATCTTCTCCTAGTTTGCGAACCATGTTTGTTTTTTTTTTTGTTTTTTTTTTTTTTTTTGAAAAAGTTATGTTTTTTTTCTTGGAGAAGAAGGATCAACAGGGGCTTTTTTTGTTCTTTAATGGGTTTGGTGGGTTTGTGGTGTGGGGTCTCGGGGTAATGGGATGGTCACTCAACACACCTCCTCATTCGCTTCCAACATAATAAATATCCTTCCATTTATTTACTACTAGGATAGTAAATATATGGAGTATGTAGTATAACACATAAATAAATTAATGTGTACATGTCTAGTGTTGTCACATTTTAATTTGTACCCACGAGCTCGACTTTCATGCTTTGGTTAAATTCGTCACACTACTAATTTCGTCTTTTTTTCTTATCACAAACAAAAATTTCATGGACGGAGCCGATAAAACACGTATGTTACAAATCAATTAACCACCGTTTCCCTTTTATACATATTATTCTCTATCACCTTGACATACAAATTTCTCGTACCCATTCAACTGCAATAACACATCAATCTCCTTCCCGGGTACTTACCACTTAATTATACCTCACCAATCCCATGTTAGCCTCACTTGTTTACACAAGGACATAGCACCTGATGTACCACATGTCACCGCTCCCCAACCTAAAAACCCATACCCCAACAATATGTGCGTCCGCATGTCACACTTTGACCGGACACACGTACCACGTAATACAACAAATCATATTCACTTGCCATGGACCAACAATGTTAGTTAACTTACGTCCTTCATGCTGGAATTATATAACATGACTACTCATATATATATATATATATATATATATATATATATATATACATAAATAACTGAAATAAACCACCATGACAATCACCTCATGACATCAGCACCATATAATCCATTCATTACACAATCTCAAACATAACAAAATGAAAAAGTAGCTTACTTAATACTAACAGACATACAAAACAGAGTAATATATAAAGCAAATGCATAAAAAACTAGTACTTCAAGCTACAACTCCTTGAACAGGATCATCAACATCATCATCATCAGTCCACGACCACACCCTTCCCTCTTTGGGCTTGTGTTGACTTTCCCTACAAAACCATATATTTATAAAAAAACAACAACCATAAACTAAACTAAACAATAGTATTAAGAAGAAATGTTTTTTACCTTGCAGTTGCGCTAATGTTTCACTTGTTTTTTGTGATTGCTACCGATCATCCCACACTTTATGTACTCAAAAGAATCTTCTCCTAGTTTGCGAAGCATGTTTTTGTTCTTTTTTTTATTATTTTTTTTTATTTTTTATTTTTTGAAAAAGTTATGTTTTTTTTCTTGGAGAAGAAGGATCAGCAGGGGCTTTTTTTGTTCTTTTATGGGGGTGGTGGGTTTGTGGTGTGGGGTCTCGGGGTAATGGGATGGTCACTCAACACACCTTCTCATTCGCTTCCAACAGAATAAATATCCTACTGTTTATTTACTGCTAGGACTAGTATAACACATAAATAAATTAATGTGTACATGTCTAGTGTTGTCACATTTTAATTTGTACCCACGAGCTCGACTTTAATGCTTTGGTTAAATTCGTCACACTACTAATTTCGTCTTTTTTTTCTTATCACAAACAAAAATTTCATGGACAGAGCCGATAAAACACGTATGTTACAAATCAATTAACCACCGTTTCCCTTTTATACATATTACTAGACTACAGACCCGCGGGTTTCGCGGGTGGCAATAAGAAAATTGTATTGTAAATAAAAAAAGTCACATAAAAAATCATACTCATATAAACTAAAACAAAAAAACATTTTATGAAAAAAAACCGCAAAAGTTATAAAGGTTCAACAAATACGAAAAAATGACAATTGCCATGATGAAAACATTAAAAAAAAATCTAAACATCTTAATGCTGATAAAATCATGATAAACAATTACCGCAATAATACGGCTTATTTGAACATGTATGTAGTGTCACACACTTTTTGAAGAACTTCGGAATAAACAACATTCGTAGTATCGCTGCAAACATTTCCATCTTTATCGTAATCAACCTCTTTAGCCCTTTTCGACTTGTGACTCTTGATATTGCAACATACAGCTGACCATGTGTGAAGACAGGTTTACGCAAATATATTCCCACTTTCAAAAGCGATTGCCCTTGGCTTTTGTTAATAGTCATTGCAAAGCATACGAATATTGGAAATTGTCATCTATTAATCTGCAAAGCTAATCTTTTGTTAGGAGAATTAACTTTGAATCTTGTTAGTGCAGTATTTCTCAAACTTTTGTTCCGGTCAAAATTTCGGCTTTTATAGCAAAGTCTCCGAGTTCCTTAATAAGTAATCTAGTCCAATTGGTTTCAAAAAACTTTCATGATATATGTTAAGTTTAAAAAACTTTTGGCATTAATGATTGGTTTGTACCAAAAAAATAAAAAATAAGTAAAAAAAAATTAAGTATGCTACTGTACATAACAAAAAGGTAGCTCTACTACCAGATCTTAATAGGAATGAAAAAAGAGTAAGCATGTGCTAAAGATGATGGGAAACTTCTCTGTTACACATAGTGCATACCAATTGAAGCCTAGACAAATAATGTATAAAATATTTTATTGATAGTTTTAATTTACTCTTGTCACAAAATTGTCTTACTTTAGTTGTACTAAACATATCCTTACATTCAAAACTTAAAGTTGAAACTTTGTTACTGCATATTCTCAGCTATCAAGACTTGCATACATTCAAAACTTAAAGAAACCTTGTCACAAAATATAAAGTCTTACTTTACTACATCCAAACAGAATTGTCTGAATTTATAATACACATGATACGAAAAATTGGATTACTAAACAGCCATTTATTTCATATTCAAAATGTTTAAACTTGTAGTTTTAACTAAACTCCTTAAAAATGTTAAAATGGGTCAGTTCGAGTATATATTTTTAATAGGTCAAATGGAGTGACGGTTGCTGTGTAACTATCTGTACCAATTTATGGCTTATACATTCACTGTCCTTAACTGTATACACGTAAATAAATTTGACGACATTCTTAATTATTGGGGTGTTCGGTAGTAAACATTCACCGTCTTTAACTATTGGGGTGTTTGGTATTAGTTATTAAACATGCTAATTATGGTCTTTAGAGTAATGTGAATGTCATACTCACCTTTAACAAAATTTAATATAGAAGATATGCATTTGCTTATCGAAACACAATGATTATAGTCAGTTGTATACGTGTTTAACATTTATATCAGTTACAAGAGCCGCAAAAAGGGTAACAAATTATGAGATAAGTAACATAAGAGGGTGTTTGGCATTACCTAAAAAATTTAATTTGGGAACAGAGAATTGGATTATGAGTATCTGTACTAAGGATTCATATACTGTTAACTTCTTGTATACTATAACTACAAATGAGTATATGTACTAAGGATTCATAAATTGTTAACTTCTTATATATTGTAAACTACAAATGAGGTGCAACAGTGAGTTTACCATAGGGTTTTCATGGATTATGCTAAAGATTAGAAATCATGGTTGAATTGCAGTAAAAGTTTTGATCAGTGTCATTCTATTTGAAGCTTATTTATGAGAATCTGTAGTAACGATTCTTATACAAAGTAACTAAAAACAGAATTAAGATCCATAGAAGAGTGGTAATAACATCATTTAAAAACGAAAACTAAACTGGATTGTTACAAGAGCAGTAGAATCAGTAAAAAGTGTACTAAAAGTAACATAAAAAAGCAGTGAAATTAGAATCCTAACATAATATATAATTAGTAAAAAGCATATACATTTGGCAAAGAGCATTTTAGAGCAATAACAACAACATACAAAGTAAGTAAAAACAGATTACGATCCATAGATGAGTGGTAATAAAAGCATCTAAAAACTAACACTAACCTGGAATTGGTTTTTGGCACCCATGCCTACTAAAACCTCTGTATCACTGCAAGCTACACACGATGGGGTAATGTTGTTACCCTGTTCGTTGGGAAGAATATCAACACGGTGGTGCAGATTAAACCAGCCAGCTACAAAAGAGAATGTCATTCCCAAATCAATACTGATTGTTGTTGTTTTAACTCTTGCTCACATCTTGAAATACGTAGCTGTCGAAAGAGAGCAAGAAAAAGATAAAAAGGATACAGAAGATGTGGTTAATCTACTACTTTCTGTAAGTTGCTTAAAACACTCAATCATTATCCTTGTTGCATATTTTTCAAGCATATCCAGAAAGAACATAGAGCAGTTTCCAGTTAACCATTTAAGACACATATATTTTCAACCAGTTTGGCTTGAGTCACATGACTGACATCTGCATATCCACAATCAAAGTGATCAATATAGGGGCTGTTTGGGATTGCATTTGTAAAACTGAATTTAAACCATAACAATCATATTCATATTTCATAAAGCACAGTCAAACAATCCAAATTTACAAACACAGTATAAAACATAACACAAAACTAAACCCTAAACACAATCCATCATAACACATAACCATAACCACCATAACACTAAACCAATCACCCCTAAAGAGATTGTAAACTTGGGAACAGAAACTCGCAGAATGTTGGTCCATTTGCCTAGGCAATACCAATCTAACAGTAATCTGAAACTCCATAATATGAAGCTTCAAATAAACAAAACGCCTAATATGCATAATTATGATAAAACACCACTGATATGAATCGGGTATAAAAAAAATTAGTACAAATAAGTTATTTACCTTAGTGTTTGAAGAATGTTGTTGGATGTTGCTGGTACAAATGAAAAAAATAGTACAAACAAATTGAATCCCAGTGATGTGAATTTTGAAATTAGATTATAGAAGATGAGATAGTATTTGAGAGAGGATAGAAAAGTGACAGGTGGAAATATGACGTCAATATATGACATCAGAAAGGGGGTTGTGGAATTCAAAAAACTTTTCTTTTATTATATATAAAGATTCTCTATCACCTTGACATACAAATTTCTCGTACCCATTCAACCGCAATAACACATCAATCTCCTTCCCGAGTACTTACCACTTAATTAAACCTCACCAATCCCATGTTAGCCTCACTTGTTTACGCAAGGACATAGCACCTGATGTACCACATGTCACCGCTCCCCAACCTAAAAACCCCTACCCCAACAATATGTGCGTTCGCATGTCACGCTTTGACCGGACACACGTACAACGTAATACCACAAATCATATTCACTTGCCATGGACCAACAATGTTAGTTAACTTATGTCCTTCATGCTGGAATTATATAACATGACTACTCATATATATATATATA
>LBNU01020399.1:228266-261361 GCA_014162995.1 Artemisia annua | reverse complement strand
AAATTCATTCTTTCCCAAGAAACGCAGCTTTCCAACCTTGAGGATCAATTCAGACAACAGCAAACTGATATGAGTAACAAGGTTGGTAACCTGTTGAGAAATATCAATGACCGCATTGCGGGTAAGTCGGTTTGTGAGTTAACACGAACTGAAAAGATCAAATCTGTCACAATCACTCACCAAACACCCCCTGTGAAGATCAAGAGCCCTAGTAAACTTTTCAAACACATGTCACCAATTGGAAATAAGACTAGGAACACTCATGCCCCCTCTAAACCACTCCATTTCGTAAACACCATTACCACAATACCTTTACCCAAACCCAAAGAAGACCAACAATCAATCGGGAATGGGGATGGTAAGATAGAGGAACCTTACAACCTTTCAGAACCACCAGAAAACTCCATTACAAGAGGGACGAGCGATAGGGAGGATTCGGAGGAAGAGTTCGAAAAGCCTCGGGGATCTCTAGGATTACTAGATAGCTCCCTTAAGGAGGAAGTTAAGACAGTTGAGGAGAGTGAGGAGAGGGAAGTGGAAGAAGTAGATAATGAAGAGGACTACTTCAATAGGTTACCCACTAAGGAAGAACGGGCGTACCATAAGGATTTATTCAATGACCCCGAAACACCATACTTCTTAGGTAACCCAATCATTAAGACGGGCGACCCATCCAATCTCAACATACCATGCAATATAGGTCACTTGCATGTTTGGAAGGCTTACATAGATCTTAAGTCTCCAATAAACATCATGACGAGAGCCCACTACAATCTAATAATGAAAAAGCAACTGGGACTTGGGACATTTCCTAGCACGGGATGGATAAGCAATTTTGTAGGAAGAATTAGGGGACTACATGTCTATATAGGGAATTTCACCTATATCACTGACTTTGTGATTGTTGAGGACATTCGCCCGGTAATAGATGCATGCTTAACTCAAGTAGTTTTTGGAAAGCCGTTTGTTGAGGCCTCTAAAATTAAATTATGACCCATCTCTAGGGATAGTTAGGTTCAAGGACGAGACCGATGATGTAGCTTACCAAATGCCTTATAAGATAGAGCAATACCGACTCTTGTCAAACATCGAAAAGGAGCACAAGCAAGCGGTCTACTATAGGAATGACAAAGATAGAAGTAGAGGAGTAGACTATGTTATGAGTAGGATATTTCGGTTCTACAAAGAATGCTTGCAACTAGGTCCGGAATATAAGACTAAGCCCGAGGATGACCTAGAGAACGTGACCAATGATGGAGTCACGTAATAGAGCCCAACCTTGTGTCTAGCTACAAGACTCGTTAATAAAGAAAAGCGCTTCCTGGGAGGCAACCCAAGCTTTATTTGCTTTATTTGTTTTGTTTGTTTGTTTGTTTTTATTTCCGTGTGTATGTTTTATTTTTATTGTTATTGATTCATGTCTCTAAATTGTAAAAATGCTTTATTTTGTTTTTAACTTCGTCTTAACTACATTAAAGGTATTTTGCAAAAGATAAGTGTAAGGGAAATCCAAATCAGTTTATAAGAACAAATGAACATGAATCATAACAATATTAAATTAACATACATATTAGTAATTGTTTGAGTCAAATGCTTGTATCGAGTCATAATGATATTTTGTAGGATTTCCAGGAATTAAGAATTGAGTTTTTCCAGAAATTTTCCGGAAACTTAACATGAAAATCTGTCAGATCACTTCTGACAGCGTCAAGCACCAGGCTGACGCCGTCAAGCTCAATTTTCTGGAATTTTTGAAAGTTTTTTTTTTTTCTTTTTTTTTCTTCCGGAATCATAAAATGCTTTATAAAATCTCTAACTTATAAACTTTAGGAATCTGCAAAATATTCATTCCACAAGCATTATATCCTTATATAGATTTATCCCGCCGATGTTATGCAGGTTTTCGTGTTTGTTTTCTCAGGTTTAACAAGTTATTTTGGACAAGAAGATGATTTATATTTTGGAAGGGAAGCTTTGAGCGTTCATTTTCTTGGAAGAAGATCTAACCATGTTACCACTTTATCTACCGAGCGAATCAGGGGAGTATTTGATTTCATTCTTTACCTTATTTACTTTTACATCTTGTTATTTGAACATTGGGGACAATGTTCATCTTAAGTGTAAGGGGGTAAATTACGATACCTTATAGAATGCAATTACGCTTGATTTTTGTTTGTTCAATGGTAGATGTGTAATAAAACTGAGAGAAATACCTGTTAGGGTAATTTTAGTGCCAAATTTAAAATTTTTTTCAACATTTAGGTGTGAAACTTTGGTCTTAATGAGCGTCTCATGGATAGGAGTTATATGACTAGCACAAAACCGTACCACTAAAAAAAAATTCCACCCCAAATATGTGAGGCTCGCCCCTAGAATTGGTAGGAAAAGCATTCATCTTTAATGCTTGTGTGTGTACCGGTAGCACTTAGATTCTAGAACTTGCGATAGGACCATCCCGAATACACAAGTGAGACTACATTCGTGTAGTTAGATTTACTACATGATAAGAGGCATTAGGATTAACCCATTGTTTTGCACCTGTGTTTTTGTTATAATTACATTGACTTCATTGGTCAAGTAATTCTCCCACACCCTTGCGTTGTACCCATCATTGGTACACGATAGCCCTAGTACACCCTCCAGAGCCTATCCTTTTCGTTTCTAACTTTAAGCATTTTACTTAAAGGAAGAATTTGTTACACCCCACTTAAATGTACACCCAAATCGCCTTAGCCTACCTTGTATGCACTCACCTTTAGTGCATTATTGTGACAACATTTGTTAAACCCTTAGTTAATTATCTAATTGATTACATGGTTGCTAAGTCGAGTCATATCCTTGTACATATTGTTTTGGGACGATTGGGACTCATGGGTAAAGTACTAGTGTAATGGAGTAATAGGGAAAAACAACATTATTACCCCCATATGTGCTAAATATTTTAAAAGTACTCCAAGTGTTTCGATTATCTTAATTCGAGTCATTAGTTTAGTTATTTGTAAAGTATGTAAAAGTTCAAGTGTAAGGGGAGAACTGAGGCCCCTATGATGTATTATTTTGGATGGTAGGGCAATAGTGTATGAAAAAAAATCGAAAAAATCAAGAAAAAGAAAAAAAAATGAGAAAAAGAAAAGTAGAAAAAACATACGGACTACCATCCCATTTCTTTCTTTGTTTAGTTTATATTTTTATTAGTTTTGATTAGCTTAAGTCGAGTCTAGTCTTGGCTTAGCAACGCCATATTGTACATGTAATTAACCAAGATCTTTAACTCGCCACCAGTAAAATATCCCTTATCCAACAAATTTGTGTTTATCATATCCCTACACCTCATTATAACCCTTTTTGTAAAGCCCTCTTTGATAGTTTATCTTAGGTGCTTACGCCTAGTGGAGAAGGTTTTCGATCCTTTCCCAAGCCTATGGTAATCTATTTGCTATGACAGGTAGTGAGAGATATTGTTCATTTTCATTTATGAGATATAATTCTATGACACCTGAGAGATATGAGTATCTAAACACTACTTGTGAGGTGCTAGTGTGTAATCTCCGTGCTTATTATGATTAAAGTGGAACGATTATTTGTTGTAATTACTTTTATATTAGTGTTAAATGACCCCTAACTTGTATTTTGATTAGAATAAAAGCGCATTTGCTTGAGGACAAGCAAATCTCAAGTGTAAGGGTATTTGATAAGGCGAAAAGTGTACCGCTTTTCGGGGGTCATTTAAGCCCTAAATCGTATTTATTTGATCAATTATTGCCCTAAATCGTTCCTTTTGTCATTTTAGGTACTTTGGAGAGAAATTCTGGAAAAGGAAGCATTTTGGACGTTTTTGGAGCATAAAAGTGAAGAATTCGACAAAGTGCTAAAGTCTGCTGGAATAGTACCCTTGACGGCGTCAAGCTTGGATGTGACGCCGTCAAGCCTTGATAAGCCAGAATGGATTTTGGGAGATTAAAGGGGGACGGCGTCAAGAAGGCCATCAAGAAACCCTAAGCACGGCGAGGTGACGGCGTCAAGGCTACAACGTGACGCCGTCAGATCTGTTTTTCTATATATATTCTCATAATTTTTAGTCATTAGTGTGGAACTTTTTAGGGAGAAACCCTAGACGAATTTTAGCAGCTTTTTCAAGGTTTTTCACCTTGAGATCTTCCATGTTACATTGAAGATAAGTAATCAATTAATCATTCAATATGTCTATGTGTTGTTTGATTCTATCTTGTTCTTGTCTTTTGTTTAACATGCTAGGCTAGGTTTTCTTTGTGTTTGCTTAGATCTAATGAAACCTAACTATTGATTATTGATTGAATGGTGTGTTATTGATTGTATTGGATGAATGTTTATCGATGTTAGGCTTAAGAAAACTGGCAGACTTCCAATTGGTAACATGCTTGAACGTCTTAAGAAACATGAACCAAGGTGTACTAAGGTTATTTGATTGTATTTAATGCATGAGCGAATTCTAGTGATCCCATGTTAGGAGCTTCTTAGCCGGCTCGACATAGGAGTGAAGTAGGAGCTTATAGAGTTGGGGAAGTCCGTACACACCCCCACGACCGTTATTAAGGAATACAATCCGTCATCCACGCAATTAATACACACTACTCAATCGGTAAAAGATAGTTAGGGAGTAAGGAAATTTAAGTAAACACATTTCTCTCCATATAGTTTTCACAAACATTTATTTTCCTGTTATTTTATTTTATTTGCATTAGTAGTATTTTGGGTTAGTTGACTAGCAACTAATTCCGCCCACTCCTTCAAACCCGAGATTTTTACTTGCTTTCATAAAAATAATAAAATACAAAAAGAATCTTCCCTCACCCCTAGACCTATTAGAGTAGCTTTTCAATCCTAACGACACTATTCCCGCAGAGAACGATCAATCCCCCGGTACTTGCCACTACACTATACTACATCGGTCAGGTACACTGCCTGGTGGGGATTGCAAGCTTCTCAAGATCCCTTGAGAAGTAAAACCCTAGTGCGTGGTCGCAATCCCGCTTATCAGTGAGTTTGAAGAAGTGTTTGCAGTACCTACTGAGTTGCCACCTCATAGGTCACATGATCACAAAATACCCCTTATGCCAAACACCCCTCCAATCAATATTAGCCCATATAGGCACCCACCAAACCAGAAGGATGGCATAGAATTGATGGTTAAGGAATTGCTTGATTCAGGAGTGATAAGAAACAGTCAAAGTTCATCCTCATCACCCATTGTTATGGTCAAAAAGAAAGATGGTTCATGGAGGATGTTTGTGGACTATAGGCAATTGAATAAGTACACTGTGAAGGACAAGTTTCCCATTCCTATGATTGAGGAATTGATCAATGAATTGAATGGGTCAACTGTGTTCACCAAGCTTGATTTGAGGTCAGGATATCATCAAATAAGGATGCATGATGATGATATAGGCAAAACAGCTTTTAGAACTCATGAGGGGCACTATGAGTTTCTAGTTATGCCTTTTGGGTTGACAAATGCACCCTCTACCTTCCAATCATTGATGAATACAGTGTTTAAACCTTTCCTGAGAAAGTTTGTGCTAATATTCTTTGATGATATTTTGGTCTATAGTAAAACTGTGGAAGAACATTGTGATCATTTGAGGCAAGTTTTGCAAGTAATGAAAGATAATAAGCTGTTTGCTAAAAGTAGTAAGTGTTCATTTGCTGTACCAAAAGTAGAATACTTGGGTCATATTATTAGTGGTAAGGTGTGGCAACTGATCCAAGCAAAGTAGAAGCTATGCAGAAGTGGCCTATTCCATCTACAGTGAAACAGTTGAGAGGATTTTTGGGCTTGACTGGATACTATAGAAGATTTATCAAAGATTATGCAGCAATTAGTCAACCTTTGACAGCTTTATTAAAGAAGAACTCATTTATATGGTCTGCTCCAGCTGAGCAAGCATTCCTTAAATTGAAAGAAGCAATGATGAAGGCACCTGTACTTAGATTACCTGATTTTGAGCAAGAGTTTGTGGTGGAAACTGATGCATCAGGTACTGGTATAGGGGCAGTTTTGTGTCAAAATGGTCACCCAATTGCCTATTTAAGTAAAACTCTGTCTGCAAAAAACCAAGCTATGTCTACATATAAGAAAGAATTTTTGGCTGTACTTGCTGCATTGGACAAGTTGAAAGGGTATTTACTTGATAGGCATTTCAAGATAAAGACTGATCGCTTTAGCCTCAAATACTTACTCAATTAAAAAATGACAACTCCTTTTCAACACAAATGGTTACCAAAACTACTTGGGTTTGATTATGAAATTGCATACAAGAAAGGAAGTGATAATGCAGCTACTGATGCACTTTCAAGAGTCACTCAAGGAGGTGAATTATGGGAAATGGTGGTAAGCTCTGTAACCAGTGATGTGATGGACAAGGCTAAAGCTAGTTGGCAGAATGATGACAATGTGCAAAAGGTGATACAATCAATACAAGATCACGGTTACACTGGCAACAAGTTGACTTTTGACAATGGTATTTTAAGAAGAAAAGGGAAGGTAATGGTTGGCAATGATGTGGCATTGAAGACTCAGTTGATTGATCACTTTCACAATGATGCAATGGGTGGTCATTCAGGGGTACAAGTAACTACTAAAAAGATTGGATCAGTGTTTTACTGGAAGGGTATGAAAAGAATGGTTAGGCAAATGGTAAGAGAATGTGATGTTTGCCAAAGGCAAAAACCTGATCTTAGTGCATACCCTGGTCTAATTCAGCCTTTGCCAATTCCAAACAAGGTATGGACTGAAATCTCTATGGACTTTATTGAGAAATTGCCTAATTCACATGGAAAAACAGTCATAATGGTAGTTGTGGATAGGCTTAGTAAATATGCACATTTTATGGCTTTATCACACCCTTTCACTGCTAGTCAAGTAGCTCAAGTGTTTTTGGATGGAGTGTATAAATTACATGGGTTACCAGAGGCCATAATTAGTGACAGAGATAAAGTTTTCTTGAGCAACTTTTGGAAGGACTTATTTGGAACCCTAAAAGTGAAGTTGAAACTATCCTCAGCATACCATCCACAAACAGATGGACAAACTGAGGTAGTCAACAGGTGTTTGGGTTGTTACTTAAGATGTATGTGTGGTGAGAAACCTAAGGAATGGTTGCAATGGCTTCCTATGGCTGAATTTTGGTACAATACCAACTATCACACTGCTACTCAAACCACTCCTTATGAGATCATGTATGGTCAAACACCACCAGTTCACATGCCTTATATCCCTGGTGATAGTAGAGTTGAGAAGTTTGATAGAACTCTACAAGCCAGAGAACAAGCTATACAAATGCTCAAGTTTCATTTGAGGAGATCTCAAGATAGAATGCAAGCTCAAGCCAACAAACACAGGACTGATAGGCAGTTTAGCATGGGTGATTGGGTTTACTTAAAACTCCGACCTCACAAGCAAGTGACTGTCAGACAAGGACAACAACATAAGTTGTCTGCAAAATATCATGGTCCCTTTCAAGTGGCAGAGAAAATAGGGGAGGTAGCTTACAAATTGATTTTGCCTAGTCACAGTCAAATACACCCAGTCTTCCACATCTCTCAGCTCAAGAAATGTAAAGGAAACCATCATCATATGGGAAGTTTGCCAACTCTAAAGGAAGATGGATTGCTATTGTTCAAGCCACAAGCCATTTTGGACAGAAGATTGGGAAAGCTCAATAATAAAGTTGTGATGTATGTACTAGTACAGTGGACAAACAGAAGTGTGGAAGAAGCTACTTGGGAAGTTTATGCAGATTTGATTGCAAGGTTTCCTGATTTTGATGCAGCTTCTTAAGGCAAGCAAGGATTTTTCTTAAGGAGGATGGAGTTGATACGCGCCAATTTTAGTAGTTCAAATAAGGACACGTGTCAGTTCCTTATTAGTTCTTTTAAAACTAACTTTCCCGCCAAAAGTTAGTTAGTTGTTTTCTTTGTATAAAATTCAATCTTTGTAATCAGTTCTCATTATCTTGAATCACAATTATCTTCTTGAATCTCTTCTTTCACTTTTATAACAATTTCATATTATCCGATTACAATTACCATTTCCAATTCTTAATTCTTTGGATTTCTAATTGTTAATCACAATTGGGGGTTTGGTTAACATTTCTTAAGTGATTTCTAGCCAGAGTCTATCAATAGTTGATACGCGCCAATTTTAGTAGTTCAAATAAGGACACGTGTCAGTTCCTTATTAGTTCTTTTAAAACTAACTTTCCCGCCAAAAGTTAGTTAGTTGTTTTCTTTGTATAAAGTTCAATCTTTGTAATCAGTTCTCATTATCTTGAATCACAATTATCTTCTTGAATCTCTTCTTTCACTTTTATAACAATTTCATATTATCCGATTACAATTACCATTTCCAATTCTTAATTCTTTGGATTTCTAATTGTTAATCACAATTGGGGGTTTGGTTAACATTTCTTAAGTGATTTCTAGCCAGAGTCTATCAATTGGTATCAGAGTCAGGTTCTAAATTGGAATTATTTAACATTTCTCTCAAGGAATTGGTTAGTGTACTAATTCATCCTGATTTTTTTTAAGATTAAAAATTTTATTTAATACACATTCATTCAATTTATAAATTATATTAACTAATTATGATTTTTTTAATTTAATAAGCATAAAAATTTGCTTAAATTATCATCTTAACAAATGCTTTGAGGGCACTCTTTAAACAAACCCTTCTAAATTATATGGCTAAGATGGATTACTACTAAATTGTAACTTAAGGTATTCGAACTTGATAACTTTTATTGTAACTTGTTATAACATTAGTGTGTAATACTTATGAATTTATGATATAAGTCTATGGGACTTGTTGTACATTAGCTCAAACTTAATTAGTCAATGTGTAGATTCTTTGTTCATAAAAAAATTCGGTTTCCTCCTTTTATTCTCTGTGAATAGAGAATTCAGTGACAGAGCTAGGATTTTAGCTTTGGGTGGGCCATATCGCAAAGTAACACTTAACAAAATGTAACGTTATTAAATAATAAGTTTATTCTAATCGGTACTAGACAACTTTAGAAAAACAAAATCATATACTTGAACCTATATCTTTTATATAATAAAACAAACCCAAGTGGGGACTTTAAAAAAAGATTATTTCATTATTAGGTAATATTTTAATTATTATTTTTTAATTTATAAATTCGTTTTGTCGATATACTACACAAGTAGAAGATAAATAAAAAAAAATATAGATAAGATGCAACTAACAATAGGATTAAACTTTTTAAATAATTATCTTTAATAATAAAAAAAACTATAATTAAAACTCATAAATCAAAGAAAACAAAGATTAAATTATTATTTTTAAATAAAAAATATATCATTAAAAAAAACTTAAAAAAAAACCCGCGCGTGCGCGGGCATTATAACTAGAACTTACATCTTTTATATAATAAAACAAAACCCCAAGTGGGGACTTTTCCATTTCAAAAAAACTAAACCATACCTTATTTAGTAATAATATTATTTAAAAAAAAAATTATTTTCTTATTAGGTAACATTTTATATTTATCCATAATACAAGTAGAAGATAAATACAAAAAATATAGATAAGAAGCAATTAACAATAGGATTAAAACTTTTAAATAATTATCTTTAATAATAAAAAACTATAATTAAACATCATAAATCAAACAAAACAAAGATTAAATTAATTGTTTTTTAATAAATAAAAATATATGATTCAAAAAAAATTTTAAAAAACCCGCGCGTGCGCGGGTATTATAACTAGTAAAAAAACTATAATTAAAACTCATAAATCAAAGAAAACAAAGATTAAATTATTATTTTTAAATAAAAAATATATCATTCAAAAAACTTTAAAAAAAAAACCCGCACGTGCGCGGGCATTATAACTAGTACTTGAATTATGGTTTAAACATATATAGTTAAAGTAACTTGAATGATAAATATATTAATTTTGAAGAATTCTTTGATATGAAATATTGGTACGCACCTCATTAAGAAAAAGAAAAGAAAAATATGACGACACAAAATTGATCAAGTAATTCAACTGTAACACTCGTATCTTTGTTTAGGCTTCAATGTATAAATGTAAACAAGTTTACTACTAATGAGATTTTGGGTGGGCTAAAAACATCAAAATTGTCAAGTAATTCAATTATGCATAGGAATATTGGATATCCCTGGAAAATGTAGGAGTTTTGGGTTGGCTCACGTTTAATAAATGTTTGAGATTAAATATCTCGTGTGTGTTGGTGACTTGATACGACTTGATATTAAAAGATCATAACCTTTTGTCGAGTTTTTGTTGAAGTAGTTCTTGATTTGTGATTCTGCTCTAAAACTGATTTGTTGGACTTCTTCCAACAAGATCTTAGCTCTTACTGTTAAGCTGCCCTTTGATTCCAAATTATACTTGTGTTATTCTAAATTAGTTTTTAGCTCTACATCTATTTAAAACAGATTTTAAGTAAGGTTTAACAAGGAACTATTAGACTATAACCATGGCTCTTCTTTTCTCCTTTTTATTTTCAAAAATGAAATGTTGTGATATATTTGTTATTTGATTTGAGACCAAATTGATTCCGATCAATTAAACATGTACTTAATTTGTTTTAAGAAGGATTAAAATCAAGAATAGAGAGAACTTTCAAACTTAACGGCTATGTGATGATCATGGTTCTATAATATAAACATTACGTTGTCGAGTACATGGAATCTCTATGTCCTTGCACGCGTGGGATAGTAAAGCAGAAGACTAAAAGACATTGGAACTTCTAGTTCTACACAACTTCATGCATTCCAAGATTTTGTTTATCAATTCTTAATGTTAAGTTACTTTGTCGTCTACGTAACAATTGAGATCTTTTTTTGAACAAACAATTGAGATCTAAAGTAGCAATCTTGTACATTAAAATAATGAGAAATCTATCGCTCCCTCCGTCTCAATATAATTGTTCATATTTCTTTTTTCGGATGTCTCAAAAAAATTGTCCACTTTCTATTTTAAGTAAGAAAAAGGGAATTTAGTAAGGGAATATTCTATTTGAGTGGGTAAAAATTGTAGTGCCCCACTTTTATTAATTTGTGTGATTCTTATCTCCTGACAATAATTCTGAGACGGATGGAGTAGTACATAATTCAGGCTCAATATAGATGCTGATCTAAACTTGCCTTGGAACAGGGTTCCGCGGAAGTTCCTTGAACTTTGGACTAAATGAATATCTTGAAAGTTGTATGCTAAGAAAACGAAACACCGTTAGCCTCACTGTGAGAGGGGGTTTCCGCGGTCAACCTCCGGTATGAGAGTAAGTTCTAGTGAGAAAGAGTATGTGTGTGTTTTAGTGAGAGATAATATATCGTTGAGAATGGTAAATGCCCTTCTTTTATAGGTGGACTTTCTTGTCGATATCTGGTGGTCACGAGTCGTGGTTCATGCTATGGGCCGTTAGGTAATAGGGTGAATCTCTTGAAATCAAACCCTTTGACTGTCTTATTGCCTTGATAAAGACACATTTTGGCAGCAAACTGTAATGTTTTCATTTCTAGAGTCTGCACAAGCCAGTCTCGTGACCCCAAATATTAATCCTTACTTTTTGGGTTGAATCGTGGTCCAGATCCCTAAGTTCGTTCCGGACTTGATATTATTTCGCGGTTGGACCTGACCTTCTCTACTAATATCATCAACCTATACTACAAATACCAATTCGTTCGTTTTTTAGCAACCCCAAACTTTAACTAAAGTTTTTCAAAAATGTTAAGCTTTTTAACAATTCTTGACTTAATTTCATGACAGTTCTTATTTGCTGAGTTGTGAGATTAAGTTCAAGTTGCTACTTAGCTTAAGATTTTAAATGATTTTGCTCAAGAACGGACAATGCTTACTCCATTTAAATCTAATCATTCAATATTTACAATTGAACTGTCTATTTCGGTACACTCAGCAGAACATGTACAGATGAAGTTGTCGTCATCACAACCTTTAATGATATATCCCTTACCGTACAAGCATTAACCGCATACAACCCCCAAAATTTCTTAGCCTTCTCGCAGATTTAAGCCGTCACTATCTACTGATTTGACTATTGTATGCAATTCCAAACTCGAACCAATCTTTCAAAGATGTTGAGCCTTTCCTTTCTAACAACTTAATTCATGCTTGATCTAGTGACAGTTCTTGTTTGATGAGTTGCGAAAATCAAGCTAGAATCAAGTTGTTACTCAGTTTAATCTCATGACAGTTCTTGTTTGATGAGTTGTGGGATTAAGATAAAATCACCTAGCTTAAGGTCTTTGAGGACTATGCTCGAGAGTGGGAAAGTTTGCCTCAATCAAATCTAGGCACGAGAACGTACGTCTATAGGATGAACGAACTGAATCCCGAGATGGGATTCCTTTGAGGGGGATGGACTATAAAAATCCCTATTTTCAGGGTCATTATTTAACCACTTAATTACTTGTTCTATTTATTTTAATTTCGTAGAAATTGACTTTTAAGGGTAACCGGCTGGGTTAGCCCGCGTCCGCCATAAAAGTACATTAACTGGAACCGACCCTAGACTATGTTCATTCTATATGTTTTAGACATTATACATTCATTTCATGCATATTTCATAAGCCACATTGTTATTTTTCCATTATTACGTAAACTTTGTACTTTTTACGTTTTAGGCGTTTTCAGTCCACGTTGTTTATTTTTAAGTTCGTTTTATCACTCCGGCAAGCCCAAGTCTCCCATGAAATATTAAAATTAGTCATTTTAATACTTCATAACAATTTTATAACAACTTTCTAAAATTCACGTTTTTAGGTTATCTGGTACCGCGTAATTCGCATTTTTAAGTCCGTACGCTTGATTTAAACCCCAAACACACTAATGCACCAAATATTAACCTAATACTTATAAAAAAAACGATATTTTCCTTTGTTTTTCAAGCCTAGGTCGTCCACCTCCCTTCACCTTTCCCATTTACCACTTAAAACTCCTAATTAATACTCATTACATTACATAACCTACCCCAACACTCCACCACTTATTATACTTACAAATTTAAACTCAAAATCTGATATGGAGTGTCTAGGCATCCCAAATTGCTGCCCACCTTTTCTCTCCACCACCAGTTTGGGTTTCCTTTGCCAAAACCGGTTTCAAACCAGACCGGTTTTTGACTAGTCAACGCGAACAGAAACCGGTTTTTAAACTGGTTTGGTTTAAAAAAAAACCCGGTTTGTTCACATCTACGTGCAAGCATACATGCACACACCATCTTACTGTCACCCTTTTGGCCCTTTCACTTTCCTTGACTCAGCAGCTCATTGCTTCAACTTCTTCTTTCCTTCGGCCAGTTGAGGAACCAGGAATATGTTATGGACAGCAGTTTTTTTATTATTTATTTATTTATTTATTTTTACTTTTTTCGACGATAGCAATAAAATGCGAAAGAAAAAACTAAAATCGGAATGATAAATTGAGTATTGTTACTTAGAGATGAAGGATTTATAAGGTTTTAGAGTGTTGAATTTTGGGTTTTAGTATGTGGCCGGGTGGAGGACAATTTGAGTTTTGGGTAAATGGCACTTTCAAAAAAGCTCAAAATAAATAATTAAATAAATAAACACTCAAATCTCATTTTGTTTAGCTATCCATGGAAGGGCACCGCCCCCAATACTATATGCATGCATCCGCCCTTGCCTTTCGCCCTCCACTCGACAGTTTTAGTAATTTATAACAAAAGCAATGATATCCAGTGTTCTAAAAGGCGCGCCTTGGCGCCGCAAAGGCCTCGCAAAGGCGCGAGGCGTCACCTCCACGCCACGCAATAGACCAAGGCGTCGTCTTAAGGTTTGGCATGAGATGAGGTGCGATAACGCGCGATAAGGTGTACTGGTATTTGAGACGTTTAGGGTATTTACTAGTAATTTGAATTTGGGCATCGTATTTGAGGTTTACGAGTATTTGGCGTTTAAGGGTTTACTAGTATTTGAAGAAGATTATAAATGTAAAGAGAGTATCTTAACTTTATTGCTTATGTATAACACTTTTTGTAAACTTGATGTATATAAAATATGATATACTAATGAAATATAATATAAATCTATAAATATTTTTTGCCGCTTTAATTCACGCCTTAAAAACGTCATGCCGCCACGCCTCACGCTAAAGCTTGAGGCTTGACCATGCCGCCACGCCACGCCTCACGCTATTTATAACCTTGATGGTATCTTAGAAGTTTTAGCAAAAGAATTTATAACAAAAGCTTGCATATTTGTAAACTTTATGTATAACTTTTTCATCCCTTATGTGCAACCCAATAAGTTAACGATATCCAACCATATTTTAGAATAAAGGTGGGAGTATTGGTCAATAGTCTCCTTCAAGAACTTATGCAGAAATTTCATTCATTAATGTAGCTATTGCGGAGGTCTATAAACCAAATGGCATTAAAGCTGGACTGATATTGTTTGCAAGTGCATGTGACAATCATAAATCATTGCTAGTCAAGATAGTACGTACATGACCCCAGCCTGTAGGTTAACTGAAATCTTGTCAAGAAGGCTTTGATTATTGACTTATTTCAAGAAGTCTTTGGTATTATTATTATTATTATTATTATTATTATTATTATTATTATTATTATTATTATTATTATTATTATTATTATTATTATTATTATTATGGAGATGATTTGCACACATTACCTGTTAGCAGTAGAAGTGTTGATCATTTATGTAATCAAAGAGAGATCTCAATGATCGTCCCGTAGGGGGAGATTGTTAGGAATAAAAGTGACGGTCATTATTAGTGAGTCGATAAGTCTTGTAATAGGTTAACGTTAAATAGTTAGTAAAATGCTAGTCCATTTAAGTTAATGTAAAGCCTTAACGGCTCGGCCCAATAGAAGTGACGATCATTAGTGAGTCGATAAGTCTTGTAATAGGTTAACGTTAAATAGTTAGTAAAATGCTAGTCCATTTAAGTTAATGTAAAGCCTTAACGGCTCGGCCCAATAGAAGGTCAAAGGTCCGGCCCATTGAGGCCTTTGTAAGAAATATATAAACCCTCCTAAGCTTGTTAGGAGGGTGTGAGAGTTCATTAATCAAAAACATATTTTACACATAGTTCTCTCTACCTTTCTTAACCTCTTTCTCTATCTAGAATACTTACTTTCTCTCTCTAAAATATATGTGTGTGCTGTGATAATATTGGGTTATAACATTACCTTTTGATTTGCACACTCTTATGCATAAATAGTAGTGTGTCAATAAAAAAATAAGTGTGCAAATCATTTCCTTTATTATTATTATCATTATTTTTTATTATTATTTTATTTATTTATTTATTATTATTATTATTATTATTATTTTATTTTATGACTTTTTTATTAAACAAGATGAGTATGAGGTGTTTTAACACCTCTTAATGTCTGTTATTATTATTATTATTATTATTATTATTATTATTATTATTTAATTTTGTCTTTCTTATTAAAGTATTAAAAAATAATTGCACATATTTTGTTATTAAATAAAGATTGTTAGTTAAATTTTATTTCTCGTGCGTATGCAATCATTTTATATTTAAATTATAAAAACAAATAGTTTAACACATTTAGATATTTTTAGAAAAACAAATAGTTTTATTTGAGTCAGATTCAGATTTCTCGACCACTTATTCAGATTAATATGAAAATCAGATTTGGACTTTTCAACCACATATTCAGATTCAAATGTGCGAATCAAATTCAGACTCGGAGCCTCTTAATAAACAAACAACACCTAAGAAGCCTTTAAACAAAATCATATCCGTAGGTATTTATTTCATTTAAGAAAGTCATCTTATATTAAAATTATATGTTTGTTGTCATATTCTTTCTAATAAAAATAATACATAGCATGATATATAATGCAATCCAAAAGTGAAGAGATACTTAAATTGGGAATCAGATCCTGTTAAGTTGAGAGGTAAAACTTGACTCAAGTTGGTTGATTGTGAGCCATTAAATTTGAAAAATGTTTTTTTGATTTGAGTCATTAGATTAAATTCAATATCTCATAACGCCTCAATTTGAGTCAAGTTGTATATCTCAACTTGAGAGATCTCATCCCTTTAAATTGATATATTTGTAAGTGAGAGGGTTGTGCATTAACCTTTCATGGTAAAACTCATGGTTTTAAAAAACTGAAGTGGGGCCTCAGGGTCAAAGTAACCCATATTTACAAAAGAAATAAAAAGTGGCCCATGTTTACAAAAGAAATTTTAAGTTGCACCATATTTGCAAAAAACTCGGTGTAGTCGTGTACTCGTGTAGATTACGGCCATTGCGTTCTGTAAATTAAAGGCTTCTACTGATCTCAGTATTTTACGGAAAATAATGAGAAATTATCGTGACATTTCATCACGAATTCAATATATGCATCCGCATGGATCGTTCTTTTGGAACATGTCTCACGTACATGACAATAGATTAGCTTATGATCGAGTGGATAGTTGGCAGATAACGGGAATAGTTAAAGGGAAAATTGTCTAAAAATACATTGAACTTGTCACTTTTTACTATTGTATGCATTGAACTTTTTTTTTCCTATTGTATACACAAACTATCTTAATCATCCTATTGTAACAATATTACTTGTGTGTTATGACGTGGCAATAGTTAATCACACTAATTACGGTGTAATTAATAGAATAAAAACCCGTAATATTGTTATAATAGGATGATTAAGAAAGTTTGTGCATAGAATAGGAAAAAAAAATAGTTCAATGCATGCAATAGTAAAAAGTGTCAAGTTCAATGTATTTTTAGATAATTTTCCCATAGTTAAACAAAAGGTGACATTCGTCCTGCATAGAGGAGATATTTGACGATCCGCCAAGGAATCAAGGGACGACGAAGAACAACCGTCATAGCATACGGGATTCACATATGAAAAAAGATAGTTACGTTCTTAGGTATACAATATTAAAGCTTAATATGTCATCATTTGTCATTTAATGTGTAACCAACCATTTGAAAGCTCAACAAAAATGTGTCTAATATAGTACAGTAGCAACTTAGAACACCAGCTTGTAGCCAACCTTGCTGTATGAACCTCAAACTTAGGAGTAAATGCACGTTATTTACTTCTTCGTTCTGTCACATTTATAAAATCTTAAAGTCTAGAATAAATGCAACCCCAACAAAGAACTAGAACCCCGTACAATGGTAGGTGATAAAAAATACTTCCATTAGATACTAGAATTCAGATTTCAAAAATGAGAAGCTTGAAGGAAAGAATTTCAATGAGGGAAACAACTTTATTTGTTGTTTTACTTGTTTCACTCCACATTCAAAAAATCGACATGGCCGAAATTGACATCATCTCAGATTCACAGTTCTTGACAGAAAACGACACCTTGGTATCGCGTGCTGGAAAATTTGAACTAGGATTTTTCAAGCCAGGTAGCTCTAAGAACATATACCTCGGCATTTGGTATAAGAAAATCTCTGTCAAAACCGTGGTTTGGGTTGCCAACAGAAACCGCCCACTCACTAGTGCATCATCGGGCTTGCTAAAAGTTGTTCATCCGGGCAATTTAGTTCTCATGAACAATGCCACAGAATTAGTATGGTCATCCAACACCACATCAAAATTAGGAAACGCGATTGTGAATCTTGATGACAATGGAAATCTGGTCATGAGGGCGGATAGGAACCATAAGAAGATTATCTGGCAGAGTTTTGAATATCCAACAGATACGCATCTGCCTGGCATGCATTTAGGGAAAGATTACGTGAGAGGCGTCGAATGGCGTTTGTCATCATGGAAGAGTAGTGATGATCCAGCTCCAGGTGACTTTACCTGGGGCGTTGATACAAATGGTTATCCTCAGTTCGTAATAAGACAAGGTGAGGAAATCAAGTTTCGCGCAGGACCATGGAATGGTCAACGCTTCAATGGGGGTTCTCAGTTAACCCAAAACATGATCTTTAGATACGATATGGTTATTAATGATAAAGGGGTGGCCTATTCTTATAATCTGGCAAACACTTCTGTCATATCGAGGGTCGCCTTGAATTCTTCTGGGCATGTAGAACGTTCAATATGGGTAGAAGATAGTAAAAAATGGCAGGTTTTTCTATCACTACCAAAAGATATGTGTGATTCATACAAAATATGTGGTGCTAATGGAATCTGCAGTGTTGAGAACTCGCAGGCATGTTCGTGCTTGGACGAGACCAAATTTGTGCCCAAAAGCCAAAAGGACTGGGAGGCATCAGACTGGTCTCGTGGATGTGTGAGACGAACGCCATTGAATTGCAAAAATGGATCAGATGGGTTTATCAAGTATTCGAATCTAAAATTGCCGGACACAAGGACTTCCTGGTATAACAAGACTATGTCTCTGATAGAATGTGAATCAATATGCCTAAAGAACTGCACGTGTATGGCATATGCAACACTCGATGTTAGAGGTGACGGCAGTGGCTGTTTGCTTTGGTTCAATGACCTTATAGACATCAGATACCCTCAGGGAAAGGTGGGTCAGGATATATATGTGAGAATGGCTTCCTCTGAATTAGGTATGTAACTAATATTATCTAAGGCTCACTAAACAAGTATATTTATCTGTTATCATGTGATCTTTAGTAGTTATCTGTTATCATGTGATCTTTAGTAGTTACTACAGGGTTGTTATGTATGTATAAGTTAATTAATGATGTTGTAGCTATATATGTTAACACAATACAGTTGCTCAATTAGTTTTCAAAAAGGCGGGCGGAACAAACATCAAGTTCATCTTAATTGGAGTGTTTTTGGGAGTTCTTCTGATAAGCTTGAGTACGTGGTTGTGGTATGCTTGGAGAAAAAAACGCCATTCACGACTAATCGAGGAAGGTAAGAAAGTTGCGTGATTATAATGATAAAGTAAATCTATTAGATCAAAAATAAGAAACAAGAGTAACTAACATGTATCTTAAATACAGAATACTTAAAATTTTATTCGCAGGTTCTGCCCTTTTGAAAATTTCGTATCGTTAATGGATACCGGGGTAATTATATGTAGGTGAAAGCCTAAGTGAAGAAATGGAGCTACCATTCTTTAGATTCTCTACAGTATCTAAAGCTACCAATTTTTTTTCACCTGATAATAAAATTGGAGAGGGTGGATTTGGATCGGTTTATAAGGTAAGAGAAAAATGTGATGCTCTTTCAGTTTGCTAGTATAACATGTATATAGCATTCCATCATGATTAGTATATTTGACTGAACTTATTAAGCCAACATTCTTATTCATCATACAAAAAGATACGAATGGAAGTTACCTATGCAGTTTGTACAACAAAAAATTTGGTGATCTTGATCAGGGTATGTTTGAAAATGGGCAAGAAATTGCAGTTAAGCGTCGCTCACGGAATTCTACTCAAGGAAATGGAGAGTTCAAAAATGAAGTTATATGCATTTCAAAACTTCAACACCGAAATCTTGTCAAACTCCTCGGATGGAGCATCAAGCGTTACGAGAACTTGCTGATCTATGAATACCTGCCAAACGGAAGTTTAGACTCATTTATATTTGGTCAGAATCTTAAACTTTCTTGATATTTAAGTATTTAAAAATAGTAATTACGGATAGACTGAAACTATGAATAATCAAACCTAGATGTCGGGCATGCAGATAAACCACGAAGCACACTTCTTGATTGGAAAAAGAGATTCAACATCATCAAAGGAATTGCTGGAGGACTTCAATATCTTCATCATGATTCACGATTAAGAATTATCCATAGAGATCTTAAAGCTAGTAATATTCTACTGGATCATGACATGAATCCTAAGATATCAGACTTCGGGATGGCTAGAAGCTTTGGAGGAAATGAAACTCAGGCAAATACAGAGAGACTTGTTGGTACATTGTATGATACATCATCCAACTCCAAAACCAACTCTTTTTTCTTAAGTTTACTATATCGCTCTTATATATGTGTTGGTATATGCAGTGGATACATGTCACCAGAGTTGCTTGATGGTCATTTCTCAACGAAGTCGGATGTCTTTAGCTTTGGTGTTTTGGTGCTAGAGATTGTTAGTGGGCAGACAATTAAGGGGTTCACTCATACTGAGCATAGCGATAATCTAATCGGACATGTAAGTTGCTTGAGTTGAAAATATATTGCTCTAATGTACTACGGAATAATTATTTTAGCCTTTGTATCCAGGCATGGAGGATGCATAGTGAAGGCAGGTCAATGGAATTCATTGATACAACTTTAGCTGAATCAAGCAATCCATCCGAAGTTTTAAGATCAATAGAAGTGGGGTTGTCATGTGTTCAACAAAATCCTGAAGACAGGCCAGACATGTCTTTAGTTGTTCACGCTTTACGCAATGATGGTGCATTGCCGAAACCAACGCAGCCACGATTTTTCACAGAAAATGATTTTGTTTTCACAAATTTCTCTTCAAGCTCTTATCCAACAAGTTCGACCAATGATTTCTTTGATGAATAGATAATTGCTCGATAGAAAGCATGTACAAGACTTATTATGAGTATTTGCTTACCTACAATTCAACTACAGTCTACAAGCTAGAACTTGCGATTAGACTGCTCAATGAGCTTTCACCATGGAGGTTTGAGTAGGATATTAGCTTGTTTTTCAAGCTTAATTAGATAACATGTAGAACTAAGCAAGCTTGATTTGAGTCTATGTGGCTTGCTTAAGTATTTAAATAGTTGTTAAAATTGGATTAGTCCATAGACATTTTCTTAAACTGTTACTAGATTAGCCGGCATTAGTTTAAATAGTCCCCTCACTGTTGTCAAGCGTTATTGCGTTGGCATGGTTCCTACTACTACTTGAATGAGTTTGATTTCATATATATGAGCAAAAAGGCTCAAAAGTATTTTCTGTTGTATTTCAATATATGCATCAAGCATCCTATATTGCGTAGTATAAATTTCAGCTACATTTTAATCCCTCCCCAAGAATAACAAGACTTACAAGAGTGTCGAAACAGATAAGAACAAGTTTTCTATTTTATAACTAGTACTAACATAAGTATTTGATCTACAATCGATCAACCGAAACTGTAGCCAATTCTAGATGATATGTATAGATATCAAATAATGTAGCCAAGAAATACAATATATTTATATATAAATTTCTGTGTATATGGGGAAAATGCAAGCGAAACCCGATAGTAGTTTAATGGCCAGCACCCGGACTAGGTACAGACTGCAATATGCGGTCAATATGGGCAAGGTGAAGAATAAAGAGCTTTTCACTCAAAGCAGTGGCGGGTTTAGCTGGGCCCTTCGTAACTGCACTTTGGACCAAAGAATTCTCAATGATATATCCCTTCTTCTCATTCAATAGCTTCCTTGCATCTAAACTTGGTGCACAACATACTAACATAGCAATTAGAACAAGAGTGATCAATGTAAAACGAGCCATGTGATGACCGATTAGGATATGAGACACACGTTGAAGCGGGAAATTTGAACTTTAAAGAACTAGTTATATGAGGCTTTTGGCTTGTTTGAATTAAGTTATGTATGACATGCTTATATATATAGTAGGTAGCTGTGTAGGAAGTCTTCTTTATAAAAATAAAATGTTTTATAAAAAGTGATTTAGGCAGGTCCATATGAACTAAGCAGCCGGCAATATGTTGCACTTTGAGATTTTTCTTTCTTCCCATTTTTGGTTCCAACACTTTTGGAATGTGGAATTTTAAGAACTAGTGGCATGCAATACCATTGAACTTGCGTGGCGACGTGGCGTACAAGTGTTTGATGCACACGGGTAAGATGAGTTAGACAACGTTAAATGGAGTAAAGGAGTTGGGTTTAAGGGACAAGCATAATCATCTACAGTTACTTAAGTTGGTGTACTACACGCAAATGAATATAGACTTAAATTGTAGTGTTTTAGTTAGACTATACTTCTTGCATTTTTCATCACTATATGGGGTTGAGAACTCATGAGTTTATAGTGGCACAAATTATTCTGTCTGCCTTAAAAAGGTAAGTCTTGATGAAGTGAATTTGTCTAGCATATCAACTCGTATGAAAAACAACATAATCGTGTCAATTTACAAGTTGTTCAGATTCACCTATAGGTCTTGAAGAGATTTAATTTGAATATGATACACTGATATCAATCTTTAAATTGGATGGTATTGAAAATGTAAAGGTTGACTTGGGCTAATGTTGATGAAACAGGAGAGTATCTAAGCAGGAATAATCTATTCTGTGATGTTAATGATACAAGACAAACTAATCAGACAAAAGTAGGGAATTAGTCAAACATTAAATTAAGAAAGTAGCCTGTTAACTTGTTATTTAAAAATTCCTAATTAGTCAAACATTATATTAAGAAACTAGCCTGTTAACTTGTTATTTAAAAATTCCTTATGATCAGCTTCTACACCACAGGGATTTAGGGTATGTTTGGCATGGAGCACTGTCAAGCTTTTTGGAGTGGTGAGTGGCGAGCGTTGAGCAGCGAGCATTTTGGTTTTTAGTAATCGTTTGGATCAAGAGCGGTGTGTTCTGCTATTTTTTAAAAATGCTCATTTTTTCAATGTCTCTTTAAAAAGCGGTGAGCTGTGAGCTGTGACTACTGCTCACAACTCACAATTACTGCTCACTGCTACTTTTAACAAACACACCCTCACAGTTAAAGTTTAATTGACTTAAAAGTTCACAAAAGCTATTTACATAGTTATTAGTAAGGAAACAAACTTACTCTAATCAATACCTATCAATTTTCTTGCAATGATGGTAGCTAGGGCTGTAAACGAACCGGACGAACACGAATGGAGCCTTATTCATGGTCATTCATTTAATTGTAATTGGACAAATGAAAGGACACGAACGTTAAGCGAACGAATTTTCTTGTTCATGCTCCTTCATAATAAATGATGTTGTTCTTGTTCGTTTATATCCGTTCATTTAGAGATTAAACGAACGTTAACAAACGAACATATGAAGACAAACAAAAAGATATACATAATATTGTGTTTTATGTGTGTTTTTGTTCAGTATACCGATTTTTAAAGCAAATATAGAAATACATGATATACAAACATAACAAAATAAACGAATGTAAAAACATTAATGAACGTATAATCGAACGTTCACGAACATAAATGAACGAACGAGATATTTGTTCATGTTGGTTCATTTAACTAAACGAATATAAAATCTTATTCATGTTCGTCCATTTAATAAATAAACGCATATAAACGAACACTTTATCGCACGGTTCATGAAATGTTTACTGAACGTTTGGTTCATTTACGACCCTGATAGTGAAAATGTATAAACAATAAAATGAGAACATGAGAACATGCTATAAACAATAAAATTGTGTCTTTGATTTTCATGACAACGTCGAGGTATTAAGAAACCACCAGGTGACAATATTTTAAGGGGGCATGTTACGATTTTTTTATTCTTCCTAAAGGTCATATTTGTTTACAGGGACTGCAAAACTGAGATTTGTATACATTTCCCTTTCAAAAGTTTGGCAACTAAGATTGACTTCTACATATTTTAAAGTGGAAAGGTTGTATTTCTTGAAAGGACATCTGTTCTTAGAATGATAAAACTATGTTCTTAGAATGATATTAACTTATTGTTGTTGGCAAAATACATACGTGTGACATTTGCACTCATCAACTTGAGAGATGCGAGTTTCATAAAATTACCAACACGTTAGCTAATACGGAGTATATATGTGTTTGCCAATCTTTAACATGGTAAAAAACATTAGCAGGAAAAATGAGATATCATCAAGCTAACTACTAATGTACCTGCTCCTTACTACCTTATTTATATATTCTAGTTATAGCCGGCATTGAAAGGCTACTAGCATACTCCATAATTTAGAGGTGCACAAAACGGTTAACCGGTCCGGTTTTTCCTGAACCGGTTTCTGTGACCGGTTTGAGTCAACGCGGTCAATAACCAGTCGGGGCGGTTAACTGGTTCGGTTCCAAACCGGTGTCGAGGAGAAAAAACCCAAACCGATCCTAACTTATTCGGTTCCGGTTACATCCGGTTTCGGTTCGGTTAACCGGTTTGGACCGGTTTTTGTTTTTTTTTTTTACACAAGTAAAGTTTCCTTGCAATGATGGTAGTTAGTGCTGTAAAAGAATCGAACGAATACGAATGGAGTCTTGTTCATGTTCATTCATTTAATATTAATCGGACAAATGAACGAATACGAACGTTTAAGCGAATGAATTTTCTTGTTCATGTTCTTTCATTAATGAATGATGTTGTTCGTGTTCATTTATGTTCATTCATTTATAGATTAAACAAACGTTAACGAACGAACATAAATGAACATATAAAGACAGACAAAAAGATATATATATATATATATATATATATATATATATATATATATATATATATATATATATATAAAATAGTGTGTTTTATTTGTGTTCGTTTGGTTGAGTATACCGATTTTTAAAGCATATAATAGAAATATATGATACAAACATAACAAAATAAAACAAACATAAATAAACATATAATCGGAACGGAACGAACAAAAATAAATTAACGAATTGAACGAGACATTTGTTTATGTTGGTTCATTTAACTGACGAATATAAAACCTTGTTCATGTTCGTCCATTTAATACATAGTTGGATACCCGCGCACAGCGACGGCGATAAATATAGTTATATTATAAATACAGTAAATGAATTGCTAGCCCAACTCTCCTCGCAATTCCCTACCCGCTTAGTGAATTCGTTTCATAACACTCCGAATGTATATGTGTTAGTTGTATGTGTTTGCTTGGGTTTCTCTTAGCTTTCCCGTGACATCATTATTCCCGCATATAGAAAGACCCTCGTAATCTCTAACCGGTTAAACACTCCCTTCAAAAGTATATGATTCTGACGAATCAAGATTGTATTGATTGAAATAAAGGTTAAAGTTATAAAAATTTGAATTAAAAAAAAAATAAACCACTAAAAATGTAAAAACTAAAAACTTATAAAAACATATCAAAATGGATGTTGAATTAAAGAGCACAAAATTTTAGAAAATATGATGAAATTAGATTATAAAAAAAAATAAAATAAAATAAAAAATAGATAAAAAGACATTTCAATTTGAAAATAAAAGTGGTTTTTTAGTTGAGAAATGACACATGTCACTCCATGACTTGAGCTCCTTATCTTAATTTTTGGTGGAGCCTACAACTTAAATGCTTTATATAGTAGTATAGATATAGAAGTATAGATAATCGCACATAAACGAACATTTTATCGCATGGTTCATGAAATGTTTATTGAACGTTCAGTTCATTTACGATCCTAACGGTAATGAAAATGTATTCTGTACGTGGAAATGCCATGTCAGGCGCACCTATCAGAATCGGAACAGACCAATTACCAGATCCACCTATCATCGCCGGCATAACCATAAAAAATATCATTAAAAAAGTGTGAGCCGTGATTAGCGAGATTAGCTACACGCCACTTAACCGCTAGAGTAAGACAATCAGTTGGAGAGCTAGCATGAAGAAGTAGGAAGGGATATTCGAAAGGCAGAAGGGTAAGAGGCAATTCCTAACGCAGAAGAGGGATGCTAATACATCAGAACATGCTATAAACAATAAAATTGTGTCTTTGATTTTCGTTACACGTCGAGGTATTTAGAAGGTACGTGACAATATTTTAAGGGGACATGTTACCCTTTTTTTATTCTTCCTAATTGTCATATTTGTTTACAAGGACTGCAAAACTGAGATTTCTATACATTTCCCTTTCAAAAGTTTGGCAACTAAGATTGACTTCTACATTTTTTAAAGTGGAAAGGTTGTATTACTTGAAAGGACATCTGTTCATAGAATGACAAAACCATTTTTTTGATCCTCCGAAATACCCTGTTTATAAACGTATTGTTGTTGGCAAAATACATACATGTGACATTTGCACTCATCAACTTGAGAGATACGAGTTTCATAAAATTACCAACATGTTAGCTAATATGGACTTATATGGAGTATATATGTGTTTGCCAATCTTTATCATGGTAAAAAACATTAGCAGGCAAAATGAGATATCATAAAGCTAACTACTACCTTATTTATATATGCTAATTATAGCCGGCATTGCAAGGCTACTACTAAAGTTTAAAAGAATAGCATGCTCCATATCTTGTTATGCAGAAATAAGAATGCAGCCTAATCAGTGAAAAACAGAAAATAAATAAATCAGGCAGCGGGGTTCTCGCTCGTGCCAGAATGAACATAATTGTTATAATTTACCAATGAAATTTTGATATTTTACATACGGCTTATGGACGTTAATTGAATCGTTGATAAATTCGTCATTGAACACTTTGTGTGCAGTCAACTAGTTTATCTGCGAGATAAGGATTAATTAGCATATTGTGACTTATTGATCAAGAATTTCTTTTCATTTCTATAGTTAGATACAATGTACAGATCAAAAGTGGAAATAATAAGAATTAAATGTCGGGAGAAAACATGGGACAAAAAGAGCATTCTCAAAGAAAAAAGACACCCACAAATAGAATTTGCAGAAAGCAAGAAAAAAAAATGATCTTTGAAGAATTTTAGCGATTTATGGTCATTGCGTTTTATTATAGCCTTTATTCTTAGTAAGGAAAGTTTACAAAGAAGTATGACTATATTGTAAGTAGGGTTGATTTTCATAACTCTATAATGAGCATATATAATGACACGAGTGCTAATCTACTATGCAAACTTGGCCCAATATACATAATATTACATATAAACTAATTGTCCACTAACAGCCTCCCGCAGATGGAGCGGGAGGACGCAGAACACTCAAACTGCTCTAAAACTCGTCAAATCAATGGAGACTGAAGTTCCTTAGTGAAAATATCCGCACATTGATAACGTGAAGGGACATACAAAACGCGAACTTGTACGTCCAATGGCTACATGATCCCAAACAAAGTGTATGCCAATCTTTATGTGGTTTGTGTATTGGTGTTGCATGGGATTGGAAGATAAATATATCGCATTGACATTATCAAAATAAACAATGGTAGCCAAATGTAAAAGAGAGTGGGGCTCTCGAAGAAGATTCCACAACCAGGAAGTCTCAGCCACCCCATTGGCAACACCTCGGTACTCGACCTCGACATTAGAGCGAGATATAGTGTATTGTCTATTGGAAGACCAAGACAACATATTGTTGCCAAGGAAAACACAATAACCTGAAGTAGAACGAGAGTAGTCATGCAACCTTCCTAATCAGCATCCGAATAAGCAACTAGTGACGAAGTCGATGAAGAATAAAACTGAAGACAATAATCCAAAGTGTCTCAAATATAACGTAAAATCCGCTTAAGAGCAATGAGATGAGGCTCCCGAGGATCATGTATATACAAACACACCTGCTGAACAACATAAGACAAATCATGTCTACTGAAGGTGAGATACCGTAAAACCCGAACAAGACTCCTTTAAAGGGTTGGATCAGAAACCGGGGTACCATGCAAGTAGGGTTGATTTTCAGAACTATATAATGATGATGTTTACAACATATATAATGATACGAGTGCTAATCTACTACATCATGGGCTTTAGCCCAATACATATAATATTACATACAAACTAATAGTCCACTAACGTATATGAGTATCGGAAATAGTAGTGCTATCGAATTCAAATATGTTGTACACAAGATACTCTAATCCTATGCTAGAATTTAAAGCCTAAAAACTTTTAATGGAACATCCTTTATTTAAAGAAAACAAAAAGNAAAAAAAAAAAAAAGATAAAAAAATAAACAGTTTGGGCCGCAAACAAGACTCACGCCTATTCGATACTCTTACATACAGATTTTTGATCTACAATTTCAGATCTTGTGGAGCGTTCTACATTTTACCTATAGATAGGCAACGGAGGGATGCATGTATTGTACATTATTGTTGGTCCCGTTTACACGGATAAACTAACTATAGAGATAGTCTAAACGTGAACCATGCTAAGATAATGATATGAAATACTTTGAAATATATTTGAACACAACGTAAAGTAAAGAGACACAGTAATTTTTCAACGTTTAATTCTTATTAGAAATCAATCAAAGAATTATACCCAAGTGTTTGCGGAACAACGCTTGGGATTGAAATAACAATTATGGTATGACTCCTCACTAAACTCAAGCTAAGCTAGCGTGACAACTAAATGTCCTACTGAGCTATCTCAGGGACTAGGTTGTTCTTTGGAGGAGTAAAAGTTGTTTGTAAGTGTCTAAGCATTAATTGCACAAACTTGTCAACTTTTACTCCTTTATTATGTTACCTATTTATACACAAGTATTTTACAACCTTTATGATAAAGACAAATGATGACCTAAGCTAGTAGAGACAAAATACTTACATATTTTGTCTTTGTTACATTAGGCTATTTTGGGCAAAAGAGAATTCTACTTTCTGATTAACAGTGATGACACTGTCCCTGACATTTTGCATTTCAGGGAAAGTTTGACTTCAGGTGATAGGGACCACGTCTTATCTCTTCAAAACTTTCCCGCTCCATCCCGCCTAATCTTCAGTCCTTAGGCCTTCATTCCTCAGTCTTTAAATCATACTTCTTTAGTTGTTGAGGAGTCTTGGGGTTCAGTGAGCTATTGTCATCACTCACTGAACCCATCACCTTGTTCTTTGGCTAAGGTGCCACTCACTGAGAACCGCCTCACTGAGTGGAGAGGCTTTCTTTTTAGACTCGTCCTTTGCATCCTGAAGGTGACTCACTGAGCAACTGTTCACTCAGTGACTTGAAGTCGTTTAAGGTTTTCCAATACTTAGCATAATTTGTGTTCAAATCTTTGTCTAATGAGACTTGGGTACTGAAGTAACCCAACAATCTCCCCCTATATGGATATAAATTATGCCTAAGTGTTTGATCAGTGTAAGTGAGCAAATGGGCTTCTTCTTACACTGAAGGTACTAATCAATCACACAAGTAACACTGAATTTTTCAAAACATGTTCCATCATCTTATTTATTAAAATTACATCAGTCCTATCATCTAAACAACAGACTCAGGNTCATTAAAAATTACATCAGTCCTGTCATCTAAACAAAAGACTCAGGGTTTAAGTACTCAGATTTCCTTAATACCCATGAGTTCAAGCTTTGCCTTCTTAGTTAACAAAATGTGTTTATCAGGATGCTCATTCATCATCTTGTCCACCAGGACCATGAACTCTTCATTCGCAGGGCTCTTGAAGTTCCTAGCCATCAGTTTGTAAGCCAGCAGTGTGGTAGTCTCAACAAGGTGAATATCACTGACTCTCTGAAAGGCTTTCTCTTTAAGTTTATCTATGAAGAAGATTCCGTACTCAGGGACTTTGATGACTTGGTTTGGTACAAACTTGACACCAGCAGGAGGGGCTCTGTTGCAGTGTAGGGCAGCGATAAAATCTTCAGGTTCTTGACCAACTGCCTTCCTTTTCCTTCCTATGGTCTGAGTTTGTTTGGGGATAGCAAGTCCCTGAGATTCAAGTGCTTCCTGATGGTTGATCCCAAGACTCTTGGCAACCTTTTCCAACTCTTTATATTTGTTGGTGAGTGTATTAGTAAGTGCATTGTCAGGTTTTTGGTGTTGGTTTAGTATATGACGGCACATGATTTTTTGGTGTTGGTTTAGTAAGTGCATTGTTAGGTTTTTGGTGTTGGTTTAGTATATGAGGGCACATGATTTTTTTTGAACTTATTTCTATTTGGGCTTCTAAACTTGTAAGTTAAAAGTTTTTACATGCAAATTATGCATGGTCGAACTTTCATCGCAACACTATAGTGTTTTGTTTTTTGCTACATGAACTTAATTTTGGTTAAAATTCGTTGACTTGCTTATTTACTAGCATTTCCCCAGTCCCCTTGTATTCCATTGTGTGCATATATCCAGATACTAGTGGGGGTAAAGATGGAATGCATCAGCTTAAATCCCGTGAGGATCACAGGAAACAGATGGAGTTGGAAGAAGCCCACAGGGACGAATAGTGTAAATTTTTTAGACCCACAGGGATGAGTTATGTAAATAACTCTTGATGAGTTTAAGTTTATAGCCACAAGGACGACATGTGTAAATTATTAGAGCCACAGGGACTTTTTATGTAATTGACAAAAGGACGAATTGTAACACCTGGTATTTTCCCTAAAACCTAATCCTAGCCAAACTTCTATTTTTAGAGCCTGAAATGTTTTAAAACTTTAAAGCATGTTAAATTAGATTTGAGGAGCGTGAGATATATTAGGAACGAGAATTTATTCGTAGACTTACTCAGCACAACCTAGAAAAACTCGAATTTGTTTCATTTGCCAAATTATTTGATTTATTTTGAGTTTGAGAAAAACTCTGAAGTTTATGCTTGATTTTATTGGAAACACTATTTCGTGAACGATGGCGCAAGTTTCGTAATTTTTCGAGTCCGTTTGCTATGTCATTCGAGTCCCGAACCATTTTTATAAAAAGTTTAACTAATTGGCGAGACTAGTCCCTTGAGTTTATTTTCAATAAACACCCTACACTTTCCTTAATTTCAAACCCACCCTAAACCCTTTACCCTATATAAACCCCCATATAATACTTCCACTCATTTTATTTATCACAAAAACACACACACTCCTCTCTCTTCTCTCTTCTTTCTCTCTCTACCCACGACCGGCCAACCCTCCACCGCCGGCTATATTTCCGGCCACCGGAATATTTTCCGGCAACCACCAATCACACCACCTACCTATTTTGATAGATCGGGACATCCCCGACTCATCCCCGCAACCCGTTTGTCCTAAAACACACCCACGCGCTCTAAATCTTAAAAATAAGATTTCGACTTTCGACTTTTCCGGCCAAAACCCATTTTCCGGCGAGCTAAGTGGTAACCGAACCTCCCCCACCCCTTATTCTCACGTTTTCTTTTATAAAAACTCAAAAACCACAAAACCCTAATTTCGAAATTTATATTAATCCGATTTTATTTATGTTTTTATTGATTAAAAAGTGTTTTAATAAAGGTTGTAATAATAAACTCGTGTGGAATCTCTCTTGGTCCGTTTGTGGCTCGACTCGGTCGAACTCACCGAGTCAACTCGGTGACTCGGTGAGGTTTTTGNAAACTCGTGTGGAATCCCTCTTGGTCCGTTTGTGGCTCGACTCGGTCGAACTCACCGAGTCAACTCGGTGACTCGGTGAGATTTGGTTATTATATGTGTTTGGTTCGAGTTAGGTGACGAAGGAGTTATATTTTTTGGTTGTTTTGGATTTTGTCGAGGTCCGTTTGGTTGGTTACGAGCGTCGGCAGCCCACGCCACCACCACCGAGCCGTGGTGGTGGTGGTGGGAGAGTTATTATTATTGTTTTTGTGTTTATTATTGGTTTGGTGTTAATATCGAATTTGGACAAGTTTGGTTTAGCCGAAGTGGTTTGCGAAATGTATTTGGTTGGTTATTAAGTTAGTTGACGGGTTTAGGATTAGAATTGGTATATTTGGTTGAGGCGAGTTATGGGATTGAGTTGGTTTGGTTATGTTATTGTCGGGATTGGATTGGTTATTAGTCTCGGATTATGGTTATTATTATTATTATTATTATTATTATTATTATTATTATTATTATTATTATTATTATTATTATTATTATTATTATTATTAGTTTTAAACGGTTAAACGGTAAATATTAATACGGAATAATAACTATGAAATTTAAAATGTAAATTGTTAAAGTTAATNCCCCGCAACCCGTTTGTCCTAAAACACAAAGACGCGCCCTAGATCTTAAAAATAAACATTCGAATCTCGTGTTTTTCCGGCCAAACCCATTTTCCGGCGAGCTAAGTGGTAACCGAGCCTTTCTCCACCCTTATTCTCACGTTTTTCATAATAAAAACCCAAAAACCATGAAACCCTAATTTCGAAAATTATATAATCCGATTTAAATTATGTTTTTATTTATTAAAAAGTGTTTTTAATAAAGATTTAATGAAAAACTCGTGTGGATTTTGTCCTTGTGGTCCGGTTGAGTCGCGAGTTGGGTCGACTCACCGATTACCAAGTCAACTCGGTTGACTCGGTGAGGTTTTGTGTTTAGTTGAGTTTGGTACGAGTTGGGTAGGCGAGGGGGTGATAGTTTTGGTGTTTGGAGCTTATTTTGGACTTGTTTGGTTCGTTCCGTGTGTCGGCAGCCCCTAGCCACCACCACCGAGCCATGGTGGTGGTGGTGGGTGGTGTTTGGATATTATTATTGTTATTGTTGGTGTATTTGGGATGAGATAATTGGTTTTGGATGAGATTGGATTAGCCAAAGTGGTTATGCGAAATGGTGATTATTGGATATAGGTTAGTGACGGGTTAGGATTAGAAATGGTATTTTTGGTGAAGGCGAGATATGGGATTGTGGTGTTTATTGTGGATATGGTTTTGGTTATGTTTTGTCGGGACCATTTGGTCACTTAGTTTCGGCTTGGTTACATATAATTTATAAACTAAAACCATATACTTATTATAAACTTTACAAATATTATTATTATTGATAATAACTCACTTTTATAAATATTATTACTATTATAATTTCTAATATAAACTTAAGACGTAAACTATATTATTACTATTATTAATATTTTCTAATTACAAAACTTATTATTTCTATTAGTATTATTATTATTATTATTATTATTATTTCATTAAACGTTTAAACGTTAAAGTAATGAAACGGAATAATAAACAGAAACATATATATATATATATATATATATATATATATATATATATATATATTGATTATCATTGCTTATTTGGATATTGGACTTGGTATTCGCATTTATGGCTTGTGAGCTTGTATTGGACGTATTGGATTTGCGGCTATGGTTATTTGGACTTATGGACCCTTTGGTACACGAGACGGTAGGGTACGTTAGGCCCTTAAAGATCTTAACGTACCTGGAACCCGAACTATAGGAAATGGTCGATAAACCTGAACAACTAATGGACAACGTGAATGATATATTCAATCATATTAATATCTACACTTATATTATTATTAATGCTATTTGTATATAAAAGAGTCGTTGACTCGGGAAATGCTTT
>LBNU01020399.1:197413-220100 GCA_014162995.1 Artemisia annua | reverse complement strand
AGGTCTATGTTGAAAGGGTGATTCAAGAAATTCAATGTGCAGCCGCGAATGATGGTTTTAATCCTTTCTATTTTTCCGTTAGCTAACTCTACATCATATCCAATTTCTAAGGCCATCGGGGGTTTTCCTAATAGAGGTGCAAATGTAGTGGACACAAAACTCCTATCGGCACCAGTATCGAATAGTATGGAAGCATAACGATTATTGAGAAGGAACGTACCAGTAACGACGTTCGGGTCTTCTCCTCTTTCGTTTCCCATTGCATACACTCTCCCATGAGCAGCTCCTGCTTCCACACGTTGGTCCTCATTGTCCTGACGTCCACGGTTTCCTCTAGCCCCATGGTTTCCACGATTGTACCCATTACCACCGGATCCTTGATCCCCTCGGTTCCCCGATTCCCTACACTCATTCCTATAGTGTCCCTTCTTTCCACATCCATAGCAAGTAACATTCGCCTTACTCCAAGCTTCAGGAGTAGCTTGCACCATAGCAAGAGGTCGAGCTCTACAATCCCTAGCTATGTGTCCTCTCTTTGAGCAATTCTAGCACATCACATCACATCGTCCATGATGATTCTTGTAGCAACGACCACACTTGGGTGCATCACCATTTTGATTCTTCTTATTCCCATCCCCAATAGCATAAGCCTTAGCAACATTTTGTCGCTTGTTCCGATGATCATTACCCTTAGAGTGATGGTCCCTTTTCCTCTTTCCCAGCTTCTGCCAGTACTAACGAGTCCATTAATTGCTGAGCAATTCTGATAGCCTCACGAACGTTTGCAGGCCTAGCAGCAATCACGTCATTCCTTGTAGCCACAGGCAACCCATCAGTATATCGCTCAATCCTTTGAGCCTCAGTCTTAACCATATCCGGGCAAAGCAAGGATAACTCCTGGTAACGACGATTGTAAGTCATCATATCGGTACCCTTCACTTTGTGATTCCAAAACTCGATTTCCAGCTTCTTAACCTCATTTCTTGGGCAGTAAGTCTGAATCAGCAAGGACTTAAATTGCTCCCAAGTCATGGCATAGGCCACATCACTCCCAACTGAATTTCGGTAAGTGTTCCACCAAGTTAACGCTTCATCCTTGAAAGTAAAAGAAGCAAACTTTACCTTCGCATCCTCCGCGCAGTTACTGACAGTGAACACTGACTCAGATTTCTCTATCTACCTGACCAAGTAAACCACTCCTTCAGTTCCACCAAACTCAATGGGTCCACAGATTCAAAACTCCTTGTAGTTACAACAATTAGTACGAACAGGTGGAAAAGTCCCAGCAGAGTTGTTGGAATGATTCGACTCAGCTAGCAGTTCAGCAACTCGTTGCTCCACAAGTTGGTTGATCATAGCTTGGTCCACAGTAGGTGCATTCGGTGGAATATGACCATTGTCTCCCTGAACATCAACATTCTGATTCCTGTTGTTGCGGTTGGTGGTGTCCAGTTTGTCAGGGGTAGGGGTTTCGACATTCCGAGTAGGACGGCGTCCTCGGCGACCAGGGGTAGTCGCTGCAGTACCAGATCGGGTAGCCCTGACAGGGTTTCGTCGTACAGCCATTGATCTGAAACATCATACAAGGTTCATAAGTTCCCCGACATCACTATCATACGCTCAACAAGAATCAATATAAATGAAACCAAGATATCGGAAGAATATCAACAATATACCACNCTTAGTTTCAGCAATTTGCAGGCTTTGCTATCCGTATTGGATTTACTTCTAGTCGGTGTGATTCATCTATGTTTATTTACCGACGTAGTATCGAGGTTGCGTATTTAATGATTTATGTGGATAATATTGTACTTACGGCTTCTTCTATAGCTTTGCTTAAGAGTATTATTTCATCTTTACACAGGGAATTTAATATGACAAACTTGGTAACTCTTAATTATTTTTTTTGGGATCTTTGTTTCTCATGATACTACTGGAATGTTTCTTTCTCAGAAGAAATATGCTATGGAACTTCTTTAGCGGGCCAATATGGAGTTCCGATCCTACACTATAACGTAGTCTTGGAGGTGGTTTACAATATCTTACATTTACTCGCCCTGATTTATCATATCTTGTTCAACATATTTGTCTTTATACTCATGATCCCTGTGAACCACCCTTGGCTGCTCTCAAACTTATTCTTCGGTATGTCAAAGAGACATTAGATTTTGGTTTACAGTTTTGTGTATCCTCCACTGCTTCTCTCATAGCATACTCAGATGCTGATTGAGCTGGTTTCCTGCTACTCGGTTATCTACATTTGGTTATTGTGTTTTGTTGGGTGATAATTTACTATCTTGGTCTTACAAGAGTCAACAAACTCTTTCTCGATCTAGTGCCAAGGCTGAATATCGGGTGTTGCAAACATTGTTGCTGAAACTGCCTCACTTCGTAATTACTTCGCCAGCTTCATACTCCTTTATTGTGTCTACCATTTTCTATTGTTACAATGTCAATGCTGCTTATCTTACTGCCAATCATTTTCAACACCAACGGACGAAGCATATTGAGATTGACATTCATTTTGTTCGTGAATGGTTGCCGCGAGTCAGGTTCGCGTTCTTCATATGTCATCACGCTTCTAGTATGCAAACATCTTTACCAACGACTTACTTACGGTATTGTTTGAGGAGTTTCGCATCAGTTTGACTGTTTGATCTCCTCCCTGCGAAAAGTGTTAACTGAACAAATTATTTAGCCATGCGGGCTTTATTTAGTTTAGTAGGCTTAGCCCATCTCACATTGTTTCTAGTATATATTGATTTGGTGTGATTAATGTAACTGTGGCAAATTACTAAACTTTCATCGATAACGATTTGTAAAACTTAGATTTATCAGTTTACCCAAAATTATATGCAATATGGTCTAATACACACCGTGTGCTTTGGATCACTAGATAGCATGCATATAAATGGCATCTGTCATTTTTCCAGAAACAAGCTTTGTTGTACAATATCATAAACAATGAATCGTGAGAAGAAGTTAATGACCGTTGTCCTACTCTTGCATTAAAACTTTTACAGTTGCTAAAGCTGAATGTTGTATTTAAATTTACATTTATTCACAGACAACAATTTAATTGCATTAATATTTTGTTATATATCAGGTACATCCATACATCATGAAAGTAAATGTAAATACTAAATATTACATCTAAATTCTTTACCAACTGCTTAAAAGAAGGTAAAAGTTTGTCAAATTATGTTTTGATTATTATTATTATTATTATTATTTTTGGAAAAATATATGTTTTTTCTTGTATTTCATAGTACATTTGGTGACAACTATGCCTCAGTTTCGCTTCAAAGTTATCTCTTAAAGCACTGGGTACGGCGGTGCCGTTGACAAAAAGAGCTACCACGTCAGCAAAACCTTTAATGGCACAAGAAATCATTTGACACCACATTTTGTGCCGTTACTGTTGGCACCAGAAAATGTGGTGCCGTTGGATCCACACATACTCGACTAAATACACAAATACAACACAAAAAGAGAAGGAAAAAAAAAAGAAAAAAAAGAAAGGAAAAAAAATCATTGGCGCTGGTTGTTGGCTACCAGCCAAGAAGGTTTGGCACCACATCCGGTACCGTGAGCCGTTGCTTGGTTTGGGCTAGTAGAATGGCACGAGGCTAACAGCCCACCGTACTCCCTTCTCTTATACAATAAGAAAATATACAAATTAAACAAATGATTTTTTAATTGATCAATGAAAGAACTTAATTTTAAATTCTATCATTTTGATTGACTAATTGAAAGTAAAAATTTGCTTTAGTTTGGTCAAACCTATATAAATTTCATCCTGCAAAAGAAAAAAAAATGTATAAAAAAAAAAAACAAAAACAAAAACAAAAAAAAAAAAGAAAAGCCTAAATCAATATATAAATCCATATGTCTATGATTAATAATTAACCAAAAAACATAGCTCTGGTAAATCAGATTGAGCGTTGTTGATTTTGGGTTTGTTTTTTATGGCAATAACAAACAACTAATTACAACAGTCTCAAAATTATATCAATGAACAAAACGACATACCGTTTAATTTTGAATGAAATTGATGAAGCGATTGAAATCGTAAGTAAACGGATAATACGAAGTTGATTATTTACTTTAACGTTCAAAGAGAAAACGATTTAGGGTTTTTGATTTAGGGTTCGAAGTGGAACGGGACAACGGGTTGGTTGAAAGAAAAAGTGGGTTGGACTGGGTCAAATTGTTTTGTGGTTTTGTTTTTGTGAATTTTACTTTTGACCCTTCAGGTTTTGTAAATCACCCCGCTTTTTTAAAGTTTTCTTTTTTTATAATTTTGACACATATACTTTTGTACCCAGATTTCTCTAAAACGAAGGTCTATAAATTTTGACTAAGGGCCCGTTTGGTTTGTAGATGGGTTTAGATTAGGATTTAGATTTAAATGTAAAGTTGTGGATTTGGATTTTGATTTAATGTAGAAAGAGAAAAAAATATTAAAATAAGTGGGAGTGAGAAAATACATCAAAATGCATGGGTGGTGGCGAAGGACACACAGACATGCGTGTCGTAGCTCGGTGGGTGAAACGCGGAGCCACTCGAGCTAAAGCCTGGTGAAGAGTAAGCTGTCTCGAAGTACCAGGGAGCCCTAGAGAAGATGAGGGTCCCTGAGAAGTAGATACAGCATGTGGTGTAGAAATAGCTGCTGTCGGTGATGAAGTAGCTGAATGCATGGCAATCCTGTAGGGATCATCAGGAGCCATGGTAATCTGTGCGGTGCTGAAGGGATCAACAAGAATATCCTCAATAGCATCGAGCGTAGGAGGGGCCATAGTCTGTGACAACGGCGTAGGGTAGGTTTAAGTGTTTCAAAACAACTAAATCGCGAACTCAAAATATCGTATCAAAATCATCATAAGATCCGAATCATATACTATCAAGAAAGATTTCAAGTACCGCATTACTAAAACATTTATAAAACAAATAAGCCATATAATTCCTCAAAACGCCATCATATCACATAATCAATATACTCAAGATTCTCAAATCATCGCAACATATCTAATCATTATCTCATAATACCTCAATAAATCGAAGATGCTTCGGCTTGGCGGGCTGGCGGGCATTGGTCGAGGATCGTTTTCTATAAAATTCGGTTATAGTTTAGGTGTTTATTACCTAGTTCTCTATAACCTTGGCTCTGATACCAATCTGTAACACCCCCAAAATTTGGTACAGCGGAAGACTCATCAAGATTTCGAGGTGTTACGGGGATTGGTATCCAACACAAGTCATAAAGGAACGAGATAAAGTAAACATGAGTAAAAACACATCCAAACGGGGTTTTAAAGTTTACATTCATCCCAAATTCACCAAAGTAAGGCCCAAAAGAAATAAAAGTAGGTCCACAATACATATCAGAGTTTTTAGAAAAGTAGATCCTTAAACCATATTGCCAAGCCAAGCCTCCAATCCAAGCATCCAAATCATTACTTAATTACCTGAGAAAACGTGCTAAAAGTCAGCTTTCGCTGGTGAGATCATAGGTTTATATTCATAATCAAATCAAGTGGACATATACGCAAAACGCTTGCTAGCTAGACTAGGCCTTACAGGTAACTTCCGCGCATCAAAGCCCTATAGGGGCACCCTATATCCAACAAAAACTCATAGGGCCTATAGGTAACCAATCCACACAAATAACTTCCGCATATCACAAATAACCATTATATATATATATTAAGTCCTATAGGTGATCACACCATGGCTGTTTCATTTAACCTTATCTAGTCCACATGCGATGGGGCACTATGTGACTAGGGTTGATGTAATTCATCTAACCAAGACTAGCCCACACGCGATGGTTCACTATGTGACTACGGTTGATGCAATATCCTAGTTCCACAAGCATAGCAAGTTTTGAGATAACAAAAGCGACAATAGTCCACATAAAACAATTTGCACGTTTCTCACCCCAAGTATTGAAAACAAAGTTCAAGAGTAAAAGTGGGGCTATGACTCACCTCAAGTCCAGATATCAACACAAAGAAGTCGGTAGTGGTAAGGCGTATCACAACTCAAAAGACAGCAACTACGGACTCGGCACTTCCTAACAATATAAACTCGTTTCAGGATTATTTCCTCAAAAGTCAAATATTCCCAATCCCGAACGTATTCCTTTTTACTTTCCAAAAGTCCATTTCTCTTGTTATTCTCATATTAGTTTGGTGGTTGGTATCCATGTGGGTGGTGGGTCGACACAACTCAATCAAGAAATCACAACCAAAAGATATAATAATAACAACCTACGGGTCTAATATTAGTCCAATATATCAGTTAAATAAATCATCGAAATTTATCAAATCCGTCGACTTGATAATCCCTCCATAATTTATTCACCTAATATATTCTTCCAAGGTTATACCCAAAACTTAAATCACATAACACATAGAGTTCTACATGGTAAGTTCTTGAGTTTAATAAGCGATATAAATAGGTTCCCGAAATCTATCGAATTCGTCAACTCAATAACTTCGCGAAGATATTTATTAACTTACCATTCCCAAACTCCTACCACGACCTAAAGCGTCGTAGGATATAATATCCGATAATAACCCCTTCGATATAACTAAATAAGTCTTATTTAATCCGTCGACTAAACAAGTTAAATAGTTATATAGATTGGGTGTATTGACGTTAAATATCCGTGACTAGCACCAATAATCAACAAGAAATAAAATGGTCGAACTTGGATTTAAGTGTCCTCAAATATCTTATAACTCGCAAGGTCTCGTTTTATTTCCAAACACTCGTCATAATTCGTAAAACCATTCCTTTTCTACTTGATCATTTCATTTATACGATAAAGTATAATAAGGTTTCCGACGATATTATACTAAGTTATTAGTCTAATATTTGTCGTTAACGTTATTATTTTGTTCTCGTGATTTCTTATTAATTATATACACATCCACATATATATATATATATATGAATGTTTATATCAATATATAAGTTATTACGAGTTTTATAATATGTCCGAGTTATAAAATATATAAGTCACAAGTCCGAGTCATCACTTCTCGGTCCATTGTCCAAATCCAAATGTTAAGACGGTTAGAAATCAACCATTGACTAGAAAGTCAAGGTGACCTCGACATCGCTCAAAGTTCACAAGTCCAAATATACCATCATCAAAATTCAAGACAATCCCCGTCACAATCCAAATCAATCCACTCAAACAAACTACAAGCTTCGGGTCCGACTACGGTACCCAACTAATCTATCTCCGTCACACTAATGCCGTATCAACCATTGCCGAGACCACGAGGGTCCCGGCCTCCTTATTACTCCGTCGGCCACAATTAAAAACAACAACAACAATATTAGCAACAAGAACGACACAACCAATAACAACAACTTAGAACTTCAACAAGTCGAGTCAATTAACAAGTCGAACACGAGTCGAGAGACCCACTTGGGTCTCGGCTAGCTCTCATCGAGCCACAACCAAACCAAACGGACCTCAAGGTCCTCATTAACCAAACCAACAACAATAGCACCAACGACGAGTGAAAACTCATCAAGGAAACCATTGCCGAACCCATGGGGTCTTGGCTAGGCTTCTCGGAACGAACCAAAACGTCACGAGCTTGAGACCGAAGGGTCTCGGCTTCAAACCAAATGAAACCATTCGAACCAAATCGATTCAAAACATCAAAACTAGCTTATTATCACATTTTATACATAAACCCACTTATATCTTTAGTTTTTAATCGAAACCCAACCGGAAAAAGTAAAATTCGTGACCTCTTGGTCACGTTTTCATACAAATCCGAGTCACAACTCCCTTGTGGCTCGTCTTACCTTCGGTCTCACAAGAAAGGAACACAAAACTTGAACAAAACACGAAAGGGATGGCGCGTTTGGTGATTAACGAGATCAAAAACACGAGTTTTAGGCGCGTGTTGTAGTAGATCTAGTAGAGAAAATGATGGGGAATCGTTTGGTGGTGGTCGTGTTGTTTGGAGGTCGGCGGTGGTGGTGTTTTGTGGGTGGCAGCCGGCGGTGAACAAGAGGGAGAAGAAGGGTGTGTTTGTTTTGGGTATGATATGAGGGTTAGGGTTAGGGGAAGGGTTATTATACCCGAAAATTACCCATTGGTCCCTAAAGTCTCATGTTTCCCAAAATGAGCCACAAAAACTTTTAAGTTTAGGTGAATATTACTAATCGGTTTTCCCGTAACACGATCATTTACTTTCAAAAATATTAAACGTCGCCAAAATATACTTTTATAAGCCACCATTAACTCCCAAAACACTTCCCGATTCATATAAAAGATAAAACGTTCATTTAACGTATAAACGCGACCGTTATTCAAAAGATTTAAACTCGTTAGGTTTTTCTAGTGCCGGAGTCAACGTAGTGCCTAATAGACGAGATAAATAATATCCATGGCATATATCTCATATAAAAATCCACGATACGAATAAAATTCCAATAAGATTTCATAGAATCAAGTCACCAATTCAAAATAGACATATTCCAATGGAAATAAATTCCACATATTTCATATTGTTAGATTTTTAAAGTAATGCGGATTTTTAAAATAGCTCCCTAATTTGCCAGTTGTCACATGACTACTCAATTTTCAGGATTTTTTTTGGTACTTCCCTTTTGGTACCGGTACCGTATTTAGTGGTACCGAATTTTTTTTGGGCTCAATTCATGGTACCGGTACTGTACCGTGTATTGGAAGTCGGTACCGTTTCGGTACGGTTCCGGTTCGGTACCGGGATTCGAGTCCAAATGCTCATACCTACTCGCAACCTAAGATTCACAATATCATCTAAACGTAAGGATCTGAGGAACATAAGTAATGTAAAGTTTCTGGAAAGTTTCATTATGTTGTATTATGTTGAGTTAATGATTTCTGGAATGTTTCATTAAATTTCGAGTCTTGGAGGTCATTTTTCTGGATTTAATGCATAATATAGCTTAATGTAAAGTTTCTGCAAAGACCATACGACCGTATGAGATATTTCACACGGCTGTATGCTTGATTTTCAGATTTTTTTAAATATTAGAAAAATCATATCTTTTAAACCATAGGTCGTTACGGGTCGTGCCACCCGTCGTTTTAAACTTGCTACTGGTAAAATTCCCCATATTCCCAAAACCGTGTTTTCCTTACCCTTACACCTAACGTTACAACCCTTGTAAAGTTCTCTTTGATAGTTTATCCTAGGTGCTTATGCCAGAGCGGTGAAGTTTGATCATTTATCAAGCCTATGCGAAGCAAATGCTGAAAAATGGTACGTTTTAGGCTCGATTGGACGAAAAAACGAAGAAAACGACAACATTGGGAAAACATCACAGAAAAGGAGTTGTGACGGCGTCATAAGCACTATGTGACACCGTCACTTGAAGAACTCGTAGTTTCAAAAATTACAAGTGACAGCTCAGGAAATGGAGATGGCCTTATTCTGGCGGCCTCATGACCAAAATATTGAAGGGCAACGGCGTCACAGACCCCAACCTGACGGTGTCACATTAAATCGGTGCAAAGAGCGAAACCTTAAATGGCGGCGAGCGGACGGCGTCACAATTAACAAGTGACGCCGTCACAAGTGTAAATCTATATATATTCTCATATTATTTTCATTGTACAGTGTGCAACTTTGGGATAACCTAGAAGTCCGAACTTAGGGCAATTTACAGCAGTTTTTCATGCCTTTTTGCCCCAAGACTTCCTATGTATTGAAGAGATAAGTATTTAATCAATCATTCAATTATGTTTATGTGTGATTGTTTGATTTTTTTTATTTGCTTTTCTTTTCATTACTATGCTAGGCGTATTTGCTTAGGATTACATGAAACCTAGTTATTGATTATCGTTTGTCGTCTCTTGTTGATTAGTTGATTTGCGTTAGAAATAGAAAAACTGGCTAGGTCAAATGATACTAGCTTGAACGACCGACTAAACGCGTAGTTATTATATTAAATTGATGTTTGTTGTATTTAATGCGTGAATTGTGTTTGCATTGTGAAAATTGAGAACTTAAAAGGGCATCTTAGGCACAGCTCATAGAACATAACTCATAGGAGTTAGGGAGTAACCAATCCTCGATTGATATTAACGAATATAACGCTCTAATTAGACAAGGACGTAACAATTCATCTAATCAGTTACAGATAACTAGGAGTAATGGAGTTCTAAGTAAATACATTTTACTCATATAAGAAGTTCACCAATTTACTTTTCTAATTGATTAGTTTAGTTTTAATTTAGTTTAATTAGTAGTTTTAAAAATCAACTCTTCCAAACCCCGAGAATTTACTTGCTTTCATATAAAATATAAAAGACTAAAAATAATCTTCTTTCAACCCATAGACTTAATTCGACATACACTTCGAGCCTACCTCACTATTCCTCTAGAGAACAATCAATCCCCTGGACTTACTTATACTACACGGTTAGGTATACTGCATAGGAGATTGTAAAACTTCTTATGTTTTGCAAACTCCGCATCAAAATCAAATGGGTTTGTAAAGATGATACTATATTTATCTTTGTGAATTTGGGTTTATAAATATAGAAGGGGGTTGGCGGGAAACGTACAAACGAGGTTGGTAGAAATTTTTGAAGATAGGGAGGATAAATTAGTCATTTCACATGGCCTTTGAATTTGACTAACCGGGATTTGCAACAATTGTTAGCTTATTATTCGAAACAAAGTAGAAACCACGGGGACATTTTTCGCAATTAATAGTTTTGAGGGACGTTTTTCGCAAAAATGAAAAACTACGGGGACATTATTTGTAGTTTACCCTAATGATAATGATGAAGAGTGAGAATATGCATGTCACATGTAAAGTGATGAATGATACTCTAAATATCAAGGTTGCAAAAATCTTGAATCGGTAGTCAGGCGATCGACCCCATGTAGCTTGTAATCGGTATAGGTGGGATTAAACGGTGATTAATCTGATTGTCATTTTTGGAAAATTTTGGGTATTTTCGATGAGTTTTGGGTATTCTCGGGAAGATTTTCCTTAAAAACCATCTTGTAAGTGTTGGTAATTCAAACGATGAAACAAACAAACAAAACGGAAGCTTTATTCAAATATCAAACCAAATACGAAGCCAAATTCAAAGACAAATTCTAATTCAAAGGTACCAAACCATAATTCAAAACGGTATCAAACACAAATTCAAAAGGTACAACTAATCCTAATGCCAATGATCCCTATTTATAGGGCAAAACTAACCGTCATAGATTAGTTACCAAATTCCAAACAAACTTGTAGAACAAGTCACAAATTTACCAAACAACCCTTAAAGTTTAAGTCACTTTTCTAACAATCTCCACCGTGACTTCAACTCCACTCGAAACTTCAAACCAAACGAATCTTTCGTCTTCAAAAACAAATTTCCAAATTTCAAACGCTAGAGATACTAGCCTAATTCAAATCAAACAATCGATTCCCAAAAACGATCCAAAACAAACCGAACAAATACAAACGCCGATAATCTTCAAAACGAACAATCAAACGTTAACCGACAAATTCAAACTCGGTCAACCAAACAAACAAATCGGCTCAAATGATCTTCAACAAAGACAATCAAATTCGGGCAACCAACTTCAAAAGCCCGACGAACGAAGATCAAAATTTTCAAACTAACAAATTCCAAACGATCGAACAAAATTCCAAACGACTTGAACCAAGTCTTCAAACACCAAATCGATCTTCAAATTCCAAATACCAAATTCAAATTCCAATGACCCACTTATGTAATAAGAATTACGGTCCAACTTCAAACTTATTATCCAAATATCAAACAAATTCAAGTTAATAAATAACTTGACGAACAGGCTCCAATTCAAACGCCCCAAATATACTACGGATAATAATTCTAATGACCCACTTATTATGATAAGAATTACGGTCCAAATTCCAAATTCAAATACCAAAAAACGAACCAAATTCGGATAACGAATCAATAGTAAACGAACAAATTCCAAAGTTAATCAAACAATATCGAAAAGTGTTTTCTTGAAACCAATGAAAAGCACAAAACAAATCTGATTATATAAATCAGCAAAACAAGATTGATCCAAAACTAATAGCCCAAATCTTAAAGGCCCNAAATTTTTTTTTTTTTTTTTTTTTTTTTTTTTTTCTTCTTTTTCCTCATCTTCAACCTGGATACCACTTGTTGGTAATTCAAACGATGAAACAAACAAACAAAACGGAAGCTTTATTCAAATATCAAACCAAATACAAAGCCAAATTCAAAGACGAATTCTAATTCAAAGGTATCAAACCATAATTCAAAACGGTACCAAACACAAATTCAAAAGGTACAACTAATCCTAATGCCAATGATCTCTATTTATAGGGCAAAACTGACCGTCATAGATTAGTTACCAAATTCCAAACAAACTTGTAGAACAAGTCACAAATTTACCAACAACCCTTAAAGTTTAAGTCACTTTTCTAACAGTAAGAGATATAAACAGTGGTTATAAGTGATTAAAACTAGTTTACAGAGAGTTTTGGGTATTTTCGGCAAGATTTGCAAGTTTTTGGCAAGTTTAACAATCGGTGACCACCGTTGACCATGGTAACCGATTTACACTAATTGGAAAGGTTGCTGGCCCAGTATCCTCGTTGGGTAACATTCTACAAAACTGAAAGAACCCAAAACATGTATCTATACAAGCCAAAGGCAAACCATGAATATCTCAAGATATATGCAGCTAGCTTGCCAGGTGTTAGTCATTTAGGCATTAGTTATTTGACGGAATGACGGGAAGTAAAAAGTGATCAACACTTCTTTTGCTATAAACAGATTGTAATCACTCTTTCAAGAGTTGGTTGGAAGGAGTACGTGATTCATTTCTTTGTTATAATTCTTGTTCAAGTGCCAACTCAAGATTTGTTCTAGTTAGTTTGAACCTTTTACTAATTAGGTTAAGATCTTTTTCATTCCACTAGTTGATTTTTAAAGGATCTTATATCACCATAAACAAGAGGTGTACGTGAACAAATGATATTAATTAACATATTATACACTAGTTATAATACCCGTGCACGCACGGGTTTTTTTTCTATTTTTTGAATAACGTATTTTTATTTATTAATACACAAATAGTTTAATTTTTGTTTTTTTATTAGTTAGGGTTCTTAATTTTGATTTTTATTATTTTTTGCTGACATAGTAAGCGGATTCGGACATGAATCAAAATTAGTGCGGTCGTTATTATCCGTTTATCTTTTGAAAACATAGTATATCAATATTGAGGAGAGTTATATTAAATACCAAACTTTTCTTACATACCAAGGGACTCATCCCCACCATCCATCTAAAAGAAATCAATGGTTGAGATTAAAAGCATTTTAATATTTCACCCATTTTTTATAATTTAAATATCTCTTAAACCGTTAATCGTTAACATTTTAAGCTTAATAAATTATTAAGCTCAATCAAATATGCAGTTGTACAAAGGTGATTTCTTAGTTTGCAAAATAGGAGGCTATCTTCACGTACATAAGCCTACTGCAATTACAATACTTAGCATAGAGATGCCTTACCTTTTATTTTTCTTTTTTTTAAATATGATCATAAGCATTGTGGTAATTGTAAAAAGCAATATGCATTCCAAATATGGCATCTGCACCACCAAGAGCAACTTTCTCTATCATATAAGAAAACTAATGTAGGAGTAAGATCACTTCTAAAATTGGTTCGCCAACAAATGTACATAAACTTTCCATGATTATGTTTGAAATCAAGAAATGGATCCTTATTGGCGGTTCCGCCAGCAATGTACATAAACTCCATTAAAACAAACCAATCTTGAGAAATTTCTGCTACATAAATGATACCTAAAAGCGATTGTTGCAAACTTCACAACGTCAGCCCCGAAACCCACTTTATGTCAAAACATAGTAACAATTAGCTCAACATCGATGTGATCAGCTCCTAATTCAATTGCTAATCGAGGAGCAGCCAATCGACTTTGTTCATCTCCGTCATACTGACCACCTTCCTATGTTTTTCTAAAAAATGGCAAAATCCTTCCTCCCAGCCGTTGGACTTAACAGCAAGATGCACAAGTCCGGGCACCATCATCCGATTGCAAGTTCACCAAACAGGTCCAATCCACAACATAAGCATACACTCTTCTTATAAACTTACTCTTAAACTCGACCCACTCTTAATACTTATGATCATTCACAGCTACACTTTCAAGTCCACTTTCTAACTCTTTGTACCCATGATAAAGCACCTAAATTAAAGCTAATAAAGTCACAGACCAACAAACAATTATAACACCAATATCACAAAAAATACAAATAATCTCAAAATTAGATTAAGGTAACCAATGTAAACATTACCAAATTTGACCCGTTATGCCACCTTAGGAAAAATGGGTGGATTGGACAGTTAGGTAATAAGTCAAAACGGTAATTTTCGTATTGGAAGGATATACAGGTCTTGCTTATAAGTGGTGCTAAATTCTGCCAAAATGTTTTGGCAGTATGCTTGTAGGATTTTCGTAACTTTTATTTTTGAACTCAGGATTGAAGGGATATCTCCTTCTGAACATCTTGGTAATGTACTTGTAGCTGCTAAAACCGCTCCATCAACATATCTATCCCCTTCATTTGCAAATTTGGCTGTCAAGTAAATGTAACATGCATTGTACCATTGTGTTCAAATACTTACTGGTGGTGACGGATGCCAAGGCAGTTGCACAACAAATAGTGATATTCATCCAATAGGAGGTTCATATCTATGGTCCATATAACTGCATAGCTGTTATTGTCACAAATGGTTAGTAAGCCATATCAGAAAGTTATATCTACACAAAAAGTAAACCAACAATGAAACAATCAGTTTCCATGCTGCCATGCTAAATCAAGAAAATAAAGAAATTTCTGCAAGAATCTAACAAATGAAATGTTTTAGAAAGCGATGGTTAAAGTGGGTCACAACTTGCTCAGGATGTATTATGATTACATAAGATTTTCCAAACATTCATATAAAAAAGTAAAAAAAATAATTAAAATTACCTCAAATCCATAAATAGTTAAAAATAATTAAAAATGGATGACTTTGGTATGATTCGAAAGGAATCTTTGCTATATATCTCTGTTACCTCTCGTCCATGTCATTAAAGCAAATTATATGTTCCTTGTGCTAGAATTCTATATCATTGTCATGTCACCGTTAGAGAAGTATGAAGTTCTTTGTGCTTCACTGCTTTGAAATAACCCACTAATCTACAACGTCTCTCCATTATCTGTAACACGCCATAACTCAAATAAACATATTTATATATAAATCAGTTAAACTATTGTCACCTCTAGTATCTTATCCAATAGGACTCATGTTATAGTTAAGAATACATATTATAGGCATTATCAAAGAAATACCAATCTTAAATATCAACTCAACTATGAAGACTAACCCAACAGGAAATTTGCTGTATGCACGAGCCTCAGAACGAAGCCACCACATCATCACTTTCTTCCCACAACCGCCTAACGGCTCCACCATAGAAGAATCTTCAACAAACGACAGAGGACTTTCTCGAACAATTTTAGGTGTTCGCTCAGGAGTTTCAGGAACTGCCTCATCCGGAGTGAGAACGTGGTTTTCTACATGATGATTAGCAAGATGTCATTTAACACAGAGTATCCTTTGTTTTGAGGTGCGAGGAATAAATATTGTGTAAAATTTTGCGTAATTTAACATATTTGATTTAAAATTCGGAACTAAACTTAATTTAGGCACTTTTTTTTAGTAAGCCCATATATCATGTATGTTTAAAATTGTGAACGAACACCTGGTTGTTACGTGACTCCGTAAGGCCATCGGGTGTCACATCTCATCCTAGTCAGCCAGTAAGCTTATCTTACTTGATATGTAATAAAAATAAATCCAATTACCTTGGGGAGATTTTCACTTTTACGCATATGGTTTTGTTTTTGCATACTCAAATGATGAACTGCAAAGGTCCCTGTAAAATACACTAAAACATACTATCAGCAATAAGAATATATCTCAGCGCTAATGGATGTGGGATGACAGTTCAAATCAGTAAAGTTTGTGATATACAACATATATCATGTCACAAATTAAATAATTTGACCGCATAGCAATAATAAGGGGATAAGGAATATCAAACATGTAGCATCTATTTCGTCATTCACATACATATGTTGTTCGAGAACCCAACTTACTGAAAGTATAACCAAACAAAGATCAAAATTTTCTCATAATCATCATAAATCCTTTTCGGCATATCAGTATGACCTGCTCCTGAAAACTCTTTTATCACCAAATTAAATGTAACCTCATCGGTCATGACTCTTAAACTCCTACACAATCATAACGGGAATTAATTATGATTACAATTCAGTAATATCACTCTTAAACTCTACATAAACAAATGATGTGTAAATCCATTTTAAACTATAATGCTCCTGAATGCTTCGTATAATTACGATGTTTTGTATTCTTTATAATTATCTATGAGGCTATGACTGATTACTTCTTTACTCATAAGTTACTCTCAGTCGCGCTCGAGCCTTATTCGAATCTATTAAAGCTCGTCGAGCTCTGAGAGCATGAGCTTACCTTACAACTTTTGAGCCGAGCTACACACTGACTTATTTTGAAGGAAGTTAAGCCATTTGGTTTTTGCATTAGTCATTCAGAAGTTAAAAGTGCCTAGTGAGTTGTTCAGAAACTATTTCTTCTTCTATCAGGTATGTAGGGTTCATCTCAAACGTCTCATTTATAAGAAATATCATAGTACATCGACACGAATAAAAGTTGGCATAGTCATATAACCGTCTAAGGTTAGAGGTTTGAGATATCAAAACAATGTATAAAACCCTCATTTTATTTGTAGCACTTATCTTCTGCTTTTCTCAATTCACTCTTATTATATAGTGGACTCTTCAAATGTATGTATAATGTTTTAACTGGTGATCTATAAAATGTGTTTTAAAGTATCACAAACTAATATCGTACAGTACGAATACATCGAATTAGGCCCGACTAAATGTCTAAAATAATGAACACATTTAACTTACACAACTATCCTTAGACTGGCAATATGTCCTCGTTGTTCCTGGTAAGTTGAAAGTGAAAAAAGGCATCCTACATCATTGGCACCTAGAGAGCAGCATGTGACAGAGTATGGTCCCATTGCATAGTCGGCCCATGCGTCGAAGCCCCCTTTCACAGCAGGAAAAAAAAAACCCAATAAAAATCAATCAATATCAACATTTTCTTTATATAAAATTATCATATTATGATACACAATCATCAACTAAAGCAAAAAACCACAAGTTAACAAAAAAAAAAAAAAAAAAAAAAAAAAAAAAAAAAAAAAAAACAAAAAAAAAAAAAAAAAAAAAAAAAAAAAAAAAAAAAAAAAAAAAAAAGCCTAAATCAATATATAAATCCATATGTCTATGATTAATAATTAACCAAAAAACATAGCTCTGGTAAATCAGATTGAGCGTTGTTGATTTTGGGTTTGTTTTTTATGGCAATAACAAACAACTAATTACAACAGTCTCAAAATTATATCAATGAACAAAACGACATACCGTTTAATTGTGAATGAAATTGATGAAGCGATTGAAATCGTAAGTGAACGGATTATACGAAGTTGATTATTTAAATTATTTAATGAATATTATTTAATTTATATATTAGTTATAAATTATTAAAAAAGTAATATAATCAATATTTTATACAAAAGACAAAACATTGGTCCCACCTTTATCTTAAAACCCACCTTACCCCTACTTTTACACACACCCTTATATTTTCTTTACAAATCCAAACCCAAGTTTTAAAATATCAACCAAACATCTTAATTTAACATTTTAATCCTAAACCCAATCAAATCCCCCCAACCAAACTGGCCCTAAGTAAAGAACTAATTTACTTGCTAAATCAAGAAATATTAGGATTTAAAATTAAATATCTTTAAAAGAAAAATAGTAATAATAATCAAAATATTACCAAATAAGGTATGGTTTGATTTTTTTGAAATGAAAAAGTCCCCACTAGAAGTTTTGTTTATTAGGAAAAAGATGTACGTGAAAAACAATTAAATAATTGTGTAGCTAAACGTGCCTTTAAAATATTAAATGGATTTTGTTAGTTGCAATTGTAAGTCTACTTTCGTGTTACCTTCTATGAAATAGCAGACAAGTTCTTATTTAGGTGTGATCGTGTAGATGCAGGCGATGACAATCGACACTCATAGGGCATGGATATATGGCATTAGGTGCGATCGTGTAGATGCAGGCGATGATAATCGACACTCATACGGCATTAGCTAGAGCATGGATATATATACGTCATAAACTACTGTACAAAGTAACATATATTGTCAACAACAAAGTATACTGCAGAAAATTGTTAATACATGATTTACATAGAAGAAACATTTATAGATATGAAACTAGTTTAATTCGCTTGAAGCCCCAGCAAGACACCTTTAATTTGAACTCTGGCTCCGTGGGAGCCTTCAGACCATAACCCTTTACTAGGCTATTTGTCAAGTAGTTACTTACACGAGCCGAATATTGTCAAGCTTGAAACTTTACTAGGCCTTTGCGGTTCGCACAGTAGTCATATTGTTATGTTTCAAGACCGTCACAAGCTGTTGCTGCAACAGGTCAACACAAAAGGCGGCATTATAAATTATTAAAGACATATATAATCTAATTGTAATAGTAAAGTAATAATGTCAGATTCAATTTAATCTTTTATATAATAAAACAAAACCCCAAGTGGGGACTTTTCCATTTCAAAAAAACTAAACCATACCTTATTTAGTAATAATATTATTTAGAAAAAAAGATTATTTTCTTATTAGATAATATTTTATATTTATCCATAACACAAGTAGAAGATAAATACAAAAAATATAGATAAGATGCAATTAACAATGGGATTAAATTTTTTAAATAATTATCTTTAATAATAAAAAACTATAATTAAACATCATAAATCAAACAAAACAAAGATTAAATTATTTGTTTTTTAATAAATAAAAATATATGATTCAAAAAATTTAAAAAAAAACCCGCGCGTGCGCGGGCATTATAACTAGTTAAAATAATATAACAACATCTTTTTTTTACATAATAAAACAAAACCCCTAGTGGGTACTTTTGTATTTCGGAAAAAAGAATATTTCCTTACTAGGTAATATTGTAATTATTATTTTTTAATTTAAAATTTTAAAAATTTGTTTTGTTGATATACTACACAAGTAGAAGATAAATACAAAAAGATATAGATAAGATGCAACTAACAAAATGATTAAATTTTTTAAATGATTATCTTTAATAATAAACAAATATAATTAAAAATCATAAATCAAACAAAATAAAGATTAAATTATTTGTTTTTCAAGAAATAAAAATATATCATTAAAAAAAATCTAAAAAAAACCCGCGCGTGCGCGGGCATTATAACTAGTATGATTAACATGAAACTGTAGCCATAGGAGGTGTACTTATCACGGCCAAACATAGCCATTCAAAATATTTTATTTGTTAATCTAAATATTAATTCCTGCAACCTTCCAGATAATGTATTTTTATATTTATAATGACTTATTTTTTTATTTTGCTTTTGTTTATCAGGGATCTTTGTAAATTATATACATATGTGCTTTTTATGATCACCCGCAAATGATATAGACTTATTAAAACACAACTCATCAATTAAAGATGGACTTTTCATCAGAATCCCAACAAACAAGTTTCGAGTATTCCCATGATGATAACGATGTCACAAATACAGAAACAAACGAAGAAGGTGAGAAGATGAAGCAATATATCGGTGTCCGAAAGAGAACTTGGGGAAAGTTTGCGGCAGAGATTAGGGATTCAACCAGAAATGGGAAGAGGGTTTGGCTGGGGACATTTGATACTGCTGAAGAGGCAGCATTGGCATATGATCAAGCAGCGTATTTGATGAGAGGTTTATCAGCTGTACTCAACTTTTCAGCCAAAACCGTGAAGGAGTCTTTAAAAGGATCTGATTGTTGGAAGCATGGGGGATCTCCTGCAGCAGCTATAAAGGAGATGCATCGGCTTCGAAGAATGTGTTCATCATCGCAATCAAGAGAAACAACAGATAAGCAGCAGAAAAACGTATTGGTGCTGGAAGATCTAGGGTCAGATTTCTTAGAGGAGCTTTTAAATTCATGATGTTGCTGTGATTAAAGTGCAAAGTCATGCATTAAACCCTTTATCGGAAATTCGAACTCGCACCCAAAGGCATTATATTATTCAAAAAGAGCTGGTTTAATTCTATATTTTTTATGAATTTAATATCTGATTGGTTCCATTTTCTTTATCCGGGATTTTTTTCTTGTTCGTTCGTATCCATATTTTTTTTTTATTGCAAAGTAAATCATGATGGTGCGATGCAACTTAAGTAACAACATGCGCGCTTTGACCTTTCCGTTCATGTTCTTCAATCGTAAAACCCAGATATATAAGGTAATCCAATTATGTTTAGGTACTCACAATAGTTGATGTGTATATACTTTATTTTTACCAGAAAATCTTTTAAGAGGGGGCAAAAGTTGAGAGTAAATGTCAAGTCGGGTCATGTCACTAACTCGGCCTTTGTTGATGTAATGACAACGACTTTACTTCGAATGAAAGTGAACTTGTTTAGGTAGAACTTAAACTAGTTTTAATTATATGGACAATATTTAATACACACTTACATTTCCTGATCGATATTAACACGAATAGAGAAAACGAAAACAAAATTTAGATAACAAAATCTGGGGTAGCACAAAAATCGAACATTAGATCTCACCGAAAGTAAAGAATGTCCTTAACCATTATACTAGTATTATTCTGTTAAGGGCACAATAAAAATTGCACATCATGTTCATCCGAAGAAAATCGACGTTGATAGAAGTCTTAACATCTACTAGAAACTTTGTTGGGGCAACTGCCCACACTGCCACCATTATACTATTATTCTGTTAAGGGCAGAATAAAAATTGCACATCATGTTCATCCGAAGAAAATCGACATTGATAGAGGTCTTAAAATCTACTAGAAACTTTGTGGGGGCAACTGCCCACACTGCCCCCATTGTAGTACCGCCCCTGATTATCATCCTAACTAGTGACAAAGCGTGTAGAGGGCGCGCGAGTGTTCGAGTTTGGATTTATCTAATATGAAAAATAAGCGACATGTATAACGGTTGAGGTCGATGTAACTAGAGATATATCTCTAGAATCCTTTATAGAAGTTTAAACGTACATTGTATGTCTAACCCTAGCCTTTAAAACCGGAAAACATGAAAAGAAGACCTAACTTCATCCGCTTCGGCTTCATTTAATGGTCCATATCTCTATTTTAGGTTGACAAAAAATTGTCAACTTTTTCTGTAATTAGTTAATATTTTACCCGACTTCTTAAATCCTTTAGGATTTTAAATAAATTAATACTATTATTTTTGAACAACCATATGCTTTTATTAATGAACCTAGCTCGTAAAGAGGAAGAAAACAATAACGCTCAGAATTCAAAGACGAAAATAAAATAATCATAAAAACAAACCTAAAAACAAAGAAGACAATCCACTTCCCAATTACATCAAATGCAGCATGGGTTTGAAGTCCAATTGCTCCGTTTAGCTACAATCTTTTTTCCTCTATTGGTAATCCAACTGCGAAAGAAGATGAGCTTGGGAGAATATGTTAGGTCACCATCTTATGCATAAACAACCAAAGATACAATAATAAAGAAGAGACTAGAAGAGAGAAGAAGAGTGTGGAAGGAACTCAATGAATATGATGTAATGAAATTATTCTTGCATTAAGAGAACCAACACCCTCTAATGAGGGTTTACATCTTCTTATATAGGGGAGTCCAAGGGTCACTAGATCCTTCTTACTATTTTTCACATTTGGCCCTTGGACTTCCACATGTTGTGACATTACATCATAAACTTACATAACCAAATGATTAAATGCTAAACATAAAGATATTAAAGTAGCAACCTATTACAAACTAATGACCGACACTTCGTAATACGTGAAACGTGTTCATAACAATCTCCCCCTAAGGGTCGGTCATCAATGGTGAATGGTTGCTCGACGTCATCTTCTTGTTCTTTACTCTTGAAGTTTTGTAGTTTCAGGGCGTCTCAAAAATCGGTTAGTTTAGATAAAAATTCTTTGCTCTTCAATCTTTGTTCCTTGTGGTTGAAGTGATGCATATGATGTAGTAATCCGTCTTTGGTCACTTCTTCGTCTCCAATGATGGTACGCCATTCCAACATGCTCATACGTCTTTGAACTTTGTGATTTGTACTTGCGTAATTCCCGTTCATTAAGTAAGATCTTTGCCTTAAGACTTTGTAGATTCCTTTGACGTTGAATCTTTCTTTAACTTTGTGTAGCTTTGATATTTCTTTGACTTTGTGTAACTTAGAACTTTTAGGGAAGCTTTTGACGTAAGTATGAGCATGTGGAATCATGTGTTGGTGGTGAAGTTCGCTGCAAGGAAATGGTTAGTAATAAACAACCGGCACTTACAAGTGAGAAACAGAATTTTTCACCCTCAAAGTGTGGTTACTCCTTCTGTCCCTCACCATGGCCGTTCCTAATCGGATGCCCCCGAAAGGGCTAACACA
>LBNU01020399.1:185321-196539 GCA_014162995.1 Artemisia annua | reverse complement strand
ACACTCTCAGAATTCTAATGTGATTGCTTCAACCTCTACAGGACTAGTCACCACTACTAACGTTAGCAGGTCAAAAAGAAAAAGACTTAACAAGAAGAATAGGATCTGGAAACATAAAAGTGGACCTCTAGAGACCTCAGCAGTAGAAGATCACACTAGGACTTTGAATAAAATGCATGCTGCAAATGATTTAGGTTCTGATTTATCCGTCTGTAATTTGAATCAATGTGTAACGAATGCTGAACCTTTGAATGTTTCTAAGTTTAATGCATCTTGTGTGCTTTGTCGTAAAAATATGTTGTCTGGTGATCACACCAAATGTGTTGCTAATACTCTCCTATCTCGTCAAAAGAAACGTTACACTGGCATTTCTAATAGGCCCCCTACCGCCTCTAAGTCTGTGCTAGGTAGAAAGCCGAGTGTAGTTTCTAATGCTGCCTTAGTTACACCCATTGCTCAAACGACATCTAGGAAAGTTGAAACACCTAATGCGTTCACTACGAAGAAAGCTAAATCTAGTTGGCTATGGCAACAATGGTTACAGAGGAAACCTAGTTTTAAATGGATACCTAAAGTTATTAATTTTTGTGTTTCTAACCCATCGGAACCCACGTCTTCTTCGGGTTCCAATGTGACCGTTGCTCCACCTTTGTCTTCTTCTTGTAATGCAGGTGGTGCAACTTGTACTTTGGATTGTTGATAGCGGCTGTTCCCGACACATGACAGGCAACCTCAAAATGTTAAAAAACTTCGTTGCAAAGTTCATCGGCACTGTCAGGTTCGGGAATGATCATTTTGCTGCTATCATGGGCTATGGCGATTATGTCACCGGGAACATCGAAATCAGTCGGGTTTATTATGTCGAAGGACTTGGACACAATCTTTTCTCAGTCGGTCAATTTTGCGATGGAGATTTGGAAGTAGCGTTTCGGGAGAAAACTTGCTTTGTTCGTGATCTTCAAGGAAACAATCTTATGTCCGGTAAACGTGCTAAAGGTCTCTACACCATTTCATTATCCGATATGATTGCTACCTCTCCGATCTGTCTTCTTTCCAAAGCAACTTCAACAAAATCATGGTTATGGCACAAGCGTATGTCTCACCTGAACTTCAAAACAATGACGGATCTTGCTCGTCATAAGCTTGTTGAAGGTCTTCCTCGGTTTCGCTACTCAAAAGATCACTTATGTCCGGCATGTGAACAAGGAAAGAGCAAGCGAGCACACTTTAATTCTATTGCTGAATCAAGCTCAAAACATGTTCTTCACTTACTCCATATGGATTTATGTGGCCCAATGCGTGTGCAAACGATCAATGGAAAACGCTACATATTAGTAATTGTTGATGACTATTCTAAATGGACTTGGGTTTACTTCTTACGTAGCAAAGATCAAGCTCCATCAATGATCATCACCTTTCTCACAAAGATTCAGGTCCAACTGCGTAACACCGTCAGAATCGTCAGAACAGACAATGGAACTGAGTTTAAGAATCAGATTCTTCGAGATTACTTTGAGAAAGTGGGAATTGAGCATCAAACGTCAATAGCAAGATGTCCTGAACAGAATGGGGTTGTCGAACGTCGTAACCGAACACTTGTGGAAGCTGCAAGGACAATGCTTATAAACGCTCAATTACCAGATTTCTTATGGGCTGAAGCTGTTTCAACTGCTTGTTATACACAGAATCGTTGCATGATCAATAAACGCCACAACAAAACTCCTTATGAGCTTGTTCACAAACGCAAACCAAACGTTCAGCACTTTCATGTTTTCGGGGCTCTCTGTTACCCTCACAATGATCGTGATGATTTTGGTAAGCTCAAAGCCAAAGCCGACATTGGAATCTTCATAGGGTACTGTGAGCACTCCAAAGGTTTCCGAATCTACAATCGTCGCACACGAGAAATCCAAGAGACAATCCATGCTAATTTCGATGAACTCTCTGCAATGGCTTCTGAGCAAAACAGCTTAGGACCCGCAACCAACCGTCTTAACTTCCCAGATTCTTCAACTGAACCGTTGTCACTCACCCGTAAAGAATTGGAAACATTGTTTGCTCCACTGTTTGATGATACCTTTGCTCCGAGTGCATCAGATGCGTCCACCAATTCCGCTGCTCCTCTTGTTAACCAAGCTACACCTGATACATCTTCACCTACAACCTCAACTGTAGGAAATGATGCGCCACCAATGGAATCACCAACTACAGAAGAACAAACCGTTTCCACAACCGACAAAACAGCTGAAGATCTGACTCAACCACAAGTACCCACTCCTGTTGAGTATGATCCAAATGCGTTCTTTAATCCCTTCGCACCAGTCCCGACTTATGAAGAGATTGCTGAATCATCTACACGCAATTTGGAACCTACCAACATGCAAACCTTTTATCAACACCACCCTGCTACACATAAATGGACAAAAGATCATCCTTTAGTCAACATCATTGGTCATCCAACCGCACCAGTCATGACTAGACGTAAACTCTACACCGATGCTGAAAATTGCATTTATGCACTTACCGTGTCTAATGCTGAACCCAAAAACATCAAAGACGCCTTAACCTACGACAACTGGATTGAATCCATGCAAGAAGAGATTGAACAGTTCAAAAGGCTAGAGGTTTGGGAATTAGTTGAAAGACCAGATGGGGTTTATGTCATCGGGCTGAAGTGGATATGGAAGAATAAGTTAGATGCTGATGGTACAGTGATTCGTAACAAATCCCGCCTGGTTGCAAAAGGATACTTTCAGGAAGAAGGAATTGACTTTGAGGAATCGTTTGCTCCAGTGGCTCGAATTGAGGCTGTACGAATGTTTCTGGCTTATGCAGCACACAGAAATATGGTAGTTTATCAGATGGATGTCAAAACGGCTTTTCTGAATGGCAAACTTCGTGAGGTGGTCTATGTGAGTCAACCGGAAGGTTTCGTCGACCCGGAACATCCAAACCATGTCTACCGACTCAAGAAGGCACTTTATGGTCTCAAACAAGCCCCAAGGGCATGGTACGATGAACTGTCCACATTTCTTTTGGCTCATAACTTTTCAAAAGGAACGGTTGATCCTACATTGTTTATTCAAAAACACGGGGAGGACGTTTTAATGGTTCAAATTTACGTAGATGACATTATTTTTGCTTCAACGCATAAGAAATATTCAAATGCTTTCGCAAAGTTAATGAAAACAGATTTTGAAATGTCCATGATAGGTGAACTTTCGTTCTTTTTAGGACTACAAGTTCATCAATCACCCCGTGGTATTTTTATAAACCAATCCAAATATGCTCTTGAAATTATAAAGAAACATGGAATGACTAGCTGTGATACTTATTCAACACCCATGTCTTATTCTACTAAGCTGGATGTTGACCCAAATGGGAAACCTGTAGACCCTACAAAATACCATAGTATTATTGGGTCTCTCATGTATCTCACATCCAGCAGACCAGACATTGTGTTTGCTGTGTATATGTGCTCTCGCTATCAGTCAAAACCAACTAAGCGACACCTCTCTGAGGCAAAAAGAATCCTTCGATACATAAAGGGAACCATTAACTTGGGGATCTGGTATTCGAAGGATTCTGGTTTTGAACTAATCGCCTTTTNGCTGTGATACTTATTCAACACCCATGTCTTATTCTACTAAGCTGGATGTTGACCCAAATGGGAAACCTGTAGACCCTACAAAATACCATAGTATTATTGGGTCTCTCATGTATCTCACATCCAGCAGACCAGACATTGTGTTTGCTGTGTATATGTGCTCTCGCTATCAGTCAAAACCAACTGAGCGACACCTCTCTGAGGCAAAAAGAATCCTTCGATACATAAAGGGAACCATTAACTTGGGGATCTGGTATCCGAAGGATTCTGGTTTTGAACTAATCGCCTTTTCAGATGCTGATCATGCAGGGTGCCTAGACAAACGAAAAAGTACATCTGGCGGTCTTCAGTTTCTCGGTGATAAGCTTGTTTCATGGCAGTCTAAGAAGCAGGATTGCACGTCACTTTCATCTATGGAGGCTGAGTATGTAGCCATGTCTGCGTGCTGTGCTCAAGTCATTTGGATGAGATCACAACTGCAAGACTATGGCTACACATTCAACAAGATCCCGATCTATTGTGACTCCAAAAGTGCAATTGCCATCTCATGTAACACCGTCCTTCACTCCAAATCCAAGCATATCGCTTTACGGTATCATTTTATAAAAGACCATGTTGAACAGGGTACGGTGGAATTATATTTTGTGGGTACCGAATACCAGTTGGCGGACTTGTTCACAAAAGCCCTTGCTCCAACAAGGTTTGCTGAACTGGTTCACCAAATTGGTATGCGATGTTTGACTCCCGAAGATTTAAATTCTTTTCTTACAAACAACTAACGGAGTCAACATCAAAATTATCTTTGTAAATATTATTTCAAAAACAAAATACAAAATCATAAAACTAGACACAAAAAGATTTTCCATTTCATTACAAAAAAATAATAAAAATAAAAAAAAAAATAAAATAAAATAAAACACACTTCTTTTCACAACTTCAAGATATGTTTTCTCAAATCGTTTTCAACAATTATCGTTAGGGCTGAGCATCGGGTCGGAACCGACCCGAACCGACCCGGCCCGAAAAAACCGAGAACCGAATTTCATGAAAAACCGGAACCGAAACCGAACCGACGGGCCGTCGGGTCGGTTCGGTTTTCGTCGGTTCGGTTCGGTTTTGTCGGTCTACGTGTATTTTGGCATGTTTTTTGTCGGTTTTGGGCCGAACCGGACCGAACCGAACCGACCCGAAACCGAATTTTATGGAAGACCGGAACCGAAACCGAACCGACGGGCCGTCGGTCCGGTTCGGTTTTCGTCGGTTCGATCGGTTTCGTCGGTCCGGTTCGGTTTTGAACCTTCGGTGCTCAGCCCTAATTATCGTAAGCATATCTTGAGGGGGAGAAATTTTTTATCTAGTTTTCTCTTCATCGTCATTTTCTTCATCTAAAACCTTTTCCGACAAACCATTGAGCCAAAAGGTTGTTTAAAATTTTAAAAGTTATCTCAACGGCTCATGGTAAGTCACGTTTTATGTTCGCAAAATGATTACTAAACCACAAGGACCTAAATTGCACTATTAGGAAACATACAAGGACAGGGACTTATGAGTCATTTTCAATACTTATGAAAACTTATAAATTCTTCACAAAACTCACGTTTTCTTTTATCACCCAAAAACATTGTATCACGCTGCAAGTTTTTTTCCCAACTAATCTTCGATTTTTTCTTGTGAAGAGTTCCAATGATTGTAAGTATTTTCATGTGCATTACATGTTTCTCATCCATCATTTGTGTCTTAAATGCAATCAGAGCAAGAAAAGTCAACTAGGGCTCGTTATATTGGGTGTTTTTGATTTGTGATATTTTGTGCAAATTAATGTTCATAAGCCGTGTGGGTAGGTCCTAATGAGATGTGTAATAGCTTTAGTTAGGATTTTAATCCATTGGTTTTGCGTACATGAGGTGATTTAGGTTCTTTGGTCTCGTGTTCGTCAACTGCTATTAGTGGTCTACTGTTTGTGTGTTATAAGTGTGTTTAGGAGATTTAATTTGGCTCTATTTGCATATTTTTAAAACTCAATTGTAGCATACAAAGTCTGTTCAAACGAGTCTAGTGCAAATGAATGTTCTTCGTTAGCGAGTATGGATGTTTGTTAGCGAGTATGATGCTATTTTCTAGTAAGTATGACGTGTATTACTTAGCGAGTATGAAATCTCAGTTAGCGAGTATGATGTGTGTTTCTTAGCGAGTATGGACCTTAGTGTCAGCGAGTATGAAATCTTAGTGTCAACGAGTATGATATGTGCTTGTTAGCGAGTATGGTATTATAGTTAGCGAGTATGGTCATCTGTGTTGATTAGCGAGTATGGTATTATAGTTAGCGAGTATGGGACTGTTTTTCCTTAGCGAGTATGGTATTAAAGTTTGCGAGTATGGTGTCTTATTGTCCTTAGCGAGTATGGTATTGTTTGCAAGTATCAGATTTAAAATATTAGCGAGTATGGTATTGTTTGCAAGTATCAGATTTAAAATATTTGCGAGTATGGTTGACAGGAAGCATATACGGTCTGATTATGTGAAATACTTGTACTGTATGCTATTTGCTGGGTTTTATACATGCTTGCTATAAATGGTTTTCACTCCGAGTAAGGAGAAGGGACTAGAACCATCACCGTATGGGTTCTATTTTGTCACTTTTATGAAAAGAAACTCTGCCGAATTTTTTTTCAAAATATAGCAAGTATGAAGAGCGTTTGGTTTGAGTCTTTTGTGATGTGTTAAAAATACTTGGTAGTCATAGGATGATTTACTAACGTTAACTCTTCCACATGTACTTGGTTGCTTGTGTTGTTTCCTTTCAGATACCAATGTGTCTCAAACACCAACTCCTCGACACGAATTGATTCACGGAGATGAAAGAGATATCAGCAAATCTAACCTGAAAGTCGATTTCAATAAGCTTCAATGCCACTCTACTTGTGAGATTATGGTGGAAATCCTACGACACCACTTCATTAACCGACTCCTTACAGCATCATGTACTGTGCCTGAAGTATACATGATTCAGTTCTGGAAGGATTTTGAAGTCAGCAAGGATCTCAAAACCATAAAAATACGCCTTGACAGCAGAGATATATGGTTTCAGGTGGATACACTTAGGACAGTCTTGGGTCTTCCTGCTGAAGGATCCAAAGATGTTAAGAAGTTTTCTCGACCACCTTCGCTGACTGAAGCTACTAGATTCCTTAGGGAACTAGGTTATGATGAATCAGAACAAAGACTCACCAACCTCGCTTCCATTAACCGCAGATTCATTCCACAACCATGGCTCACACTCTATGCCATTCTCACCAACTGTGTCACTGGAAAACAAACTGGGCATGAACACCCTTCACTTGAATTTCTACAATTTTTCTGGGGAGTTGTAAATGTGGCCAGCATTGACTATGCTCAGCTCATTTGGGATGATATGATCTATCAAGCTGCTCAAGTTAAAAAGCAAACTGATAAGAAAATACCTTTCTACCGATTCACCAAACTCATTATCCTGCACTTCATGAAGAAATACTCCGACATTGATTCCAGAACAGATGACAAAGAACACCAACCAAACATGGATCAAATGTTCACGTTTGCTCGAATTCAACCAACTAACACCACCGTGCAAGGAATGAGAATTCCTGATTGGCTGCTTTCTGCTGATGTCCGAAAAACAAGTGCTTATAAAGTGTACGATGCTGCTAAAAGAAACCAAAAGGTTGGTGTGAAAACGTCAACAACCAAAAGGATGGTTTCTAAAGAAACAGGAAAAGAGTTCCCTATGCCCAAGAGTAGAACTAAGAAAGTTACACGTAAACCAAAAGAAAAACTCACCCTTCGTAATGAACCAGATGAACCAGAACCCGAAATCGTTACTAAAGAAACTGGTAAAAGGAAGAAAGAAGGAAAAGGGAAAGAGATAGAGATTCCTGTTGAAGCTATAAGTCCACCACTCACTGAAGCAGAGGAAGCTAAGCAACTAAAGCGGGCAATGAATAAAAGCAGACGGCTTGAGGAAGAAAGAATGACCAAGCTGAGAAAGAAAGGTCAAGGCTCTAAAGCTGACGAATCTGTTATCCAACCAACAGAGGAAGAAGAAGCTGAAAAACCACAGGAATCAGAGGAATCAGGCTCAATGACCTTATCTAAATCACAGGAAGAAAGTGAAACATCAGAAAATCCCGATAAGTCCTTAAGTCCTGCTACACACTCTGGGGATGATGAATCAGGAAATGATGAACAAGAAGAAAGTAGTGATGAAAGGATAAAAGTTTCAGATGAAGAAGTACAGGAATCAGATAAAGATGAAATTGATAATGATGAAGGGGAACAGATAAAAGATAAGGATGAAAGTGAAAAGAAGTCTGATGAAAGTGAAAATGAAGCTAGCGACAATGAAGAACAAAACAAAGAGGATGAATCGGACGATGATAGTACCAACAAAGTCAGTGATTATCAGATTGTTCCAATTAGTGCTCCAACTCAAAAACAACCAGAAACCTCAACTCAGGCTCAACCATCACAGTCACAACCACTTCCTTCACGGTTGACCCCAGGTGCAAGTCCAATGAGAACTCTACGCAATGACGTTCAAAAAATTCAGACGCAGCTTGATGAACAGAAGCAACTGTTAGAAAAACTCAAAGACAATGACATTGGTGAAGCGGTCAGGGATAGAGTGCCTAGAGAAGTCAGAAAGTACATTCGTGATACGCTCCCGGGAACACTTGAAGAATTTGTCAAAGATAACTTGAAGGAGATTGTCTCACAAACACTGCAGACTACTCCACTTACTATCCAGCCTATGCCAGCCAAACCAACTGTCAATGAACTAAAGGGTCAGCTACTGGAAGCAATTGTCAATGACCCTGATGAAGAAGAGCTTCGGAAAGCACTAATCAAGTCAATGAAGAAAGCTTCACAAAAGGACGATTCTTGCAAGCCCCCAAGACCTCCAAAGAGACGTCGTGATGACGAAGATCCAAATGATCAGCCACTGCAAGGAAAGCGAAAACAATCACACGGATCTTCATCTAGACCACCAACAGGAAGGAAAGAAGCTCAGACTAAGGAAGCTCCTCAGAGGCAATCTTCTGGTGATGTTCAGATGGAAGAGATTGAATTTCAGACCGAGTTGGAAGCACCGATGGAAGATGTTCAGTTTGATAATGTCGAAATTCCAACCAATGTCAACAAACCACCTAAGGATGCTCAAGTCCTTCCTGCTCCTGAATGGATTGATCCAGAAGCTCCTTCATACAACTGGTTCGATGACATGGTAGATGCTTACCCAGATGTTCCAGAGTCTGAAGCACCAATTGAAGGATCAATAATTGGGTTCACCGAACGACTTAAGAAAGTTATGAAGACCCAGAGACTTCAACTATCAAACCTGATGAAAATTCGGAAGGCAGGCTTCACAGAATTCAAGACTTGCACAACTAGTGAGATCGAGTTCGAATACAATGTTGATGAAGTTGCCCGTGCATTGTCCGAAAACATCACTTGGGAAAAGAGGCCAGCGTGGGATAGAGTCTACACTCCTGTTCCTGAAGATCTGAAATTTCAAGACTTTACTCAGCCGTTACCTCTTCTTGGTCCTCCTAAATATCCAAGAATCCCAAAAGAATACTTCTTCAACAAAGATCTGAAGTACTTGATCCACGGCAATACAGATCCTGAACACCGATATGCTTCGTCTCTTACTAAATTCAAAGCTGCTTTGTATCTTCTTGACAACTTGCATGAGCAGATGAGCGGTTTGTATTGTACTACGGTCTCCAAGTATAATGATGAAGCTGCATTGGGTACACTTCACTGGCCAGAAATACGAAGATGGTTTTATAAGTGGAAACTGGCAACATGCAAGTCAAAAGGCACACTTTATCGTGACGACCGGATTCTCGCCATCACAGCAATCCCTGAAACAGAAAAGAGATACGGATACAATTTCCTTGAAAAGATTGTAGTCCGACGTAGTGATGACCAGTTGTACTCATTCAGCGAAGCAGACTTCCACAGATTGAACCCGAACGACATCGAAGACATGTACGTTCTTAAGCTTCAAGGAAAAGTTCAGAATCTGCTCGGCAGCCTTCAATATGACTTCATCAACTCACTTCTAATCTTCATTCGTCAAAGAATAATTCGAGCAAGAGTTGAAGATGTTCAGTTAGGAGCCGAAAGTTATCAGACCGGTCTCAATCTCACTGCACCAGAAGATCAGACTCCTGGCATCCATGAAATGAGACCCTACACCTTTAACAAGAAACCATTTGGGGTCGCATTTCCATGGCAAGGAAGAAACTATTTTATGAGATACGAGGAGACAATGAAATTTGGAGACGCAACTCTCAGGATGATCCTACTTGCTCTTCAAGATAAGCTGACGAAGCACAAAGAAGGATTGCACGTGGGCTGGGTACATAAGGACCTTCGTGAAGCTCGGAAGTTCATCGACATGATCAAACAACGGTTGAGATTCCGGCATCATGTTCGAACCTTGGAAAGCTTGATAGGGGCACGGGAACCGATACCGAACATCCTCACCTACCGTCGTCCTGATCAACCTCCGCTGTGAAATTGTCATATGGTATAATGTACTTTGAGTATCATTTTCATTTTCTTTCATTCATTATGGTTTGTGCACACATAACAGTGTACAACCCAAATTTGTAAAGAAAGGACCCTGAGGTCGCATCAGTGCCTCAATCCTAATATAATGAGCGAAAACTTCTTACTTTTGAGTAGAATTAATCAAATTTTCAAAGTTTTTCATAATTCTGCTCAAAAGAACAAGTCTTCCCTCGAAAATTCAAAAACTTCAAAAATTTAATGCAATATTTGAGGGGGAGTACTTGGAAAACATCTTTGCTAACAATCAAGTTATTCTTGTTAAATTCTCCCCGTAAGAGTCAAAAAGGCATATTTTAATCAAAGGTTTTCAAAAATAACATTTGATATGCTATTTTTGAGGGGGAGAAAAGATAAAAGTGATCAAAATATGACGAAAAGTAAAGGAATCTCATGTGAGCTCGACTCAGATATTACCCAAGAATTGACGAAACAATAAATGTCAGTAATCGAAAAGACTTGTCCTATAAGGACTTGCCTGAATAGATTGTACCGTTTCGAGAAACTCTTAGTAGATAAGTACTATGACGGGTCTAACTTCCTCTTTGAGGAATGTTAACAACATCAAGTTAGTTATTAGGGCTAGTTATTAGGGCTAGTTTTCCCTGCATCATTATTACCCTGTTCCACAATCTCAACCCTTTTCTGAGTAGCAGCAACATTGTTGCGATAACCAGCGTTAACCCTTTGACCTCCTCCATAATTACCCAAATTCCTTCCTGACCCAAACCTTCCAGGATTACGATTCTGCACTTCCACACGACCATCCTGAATAACAGCTTGATTCCTGGTGTTTGATGAAGAACGAAGTCGATTGTTGGACTTGGTTGAGAACTTGCTGAACGCTTTAGCAATGAGAGCAATTCCTTGGTTCAGACTGTTGAAGTCCTCATCATCTTCATCATTAGTAGAGTTGGAGTAGTACATTGAATCAGTGTTGTCATAAGACATATTCAGATTGCCTTGCTGATTGGGATCATATGGAACTAGTTGTTG
>LBNU01020399.1:149810-184529 GCA_014162995.1 Artemisia annua | reverse complement strand
TTGGCAAAAGCTATGTCACGTCTGTTCGACAACGTTATTTTTATTTTCTTATAATGCACTTTATCGGTTTTATTGTGCTATTTGAAGCATCATGGAGAGTGAAGTTTTTAAACAAGGATCGTAGCTCTTCGCGCAAGTTTGTCACCTTTCTCCCAACACCAAACTCTTTAAGCAGCGTTATGGCTCAATCACAATTCATTCCACAACAACTCACTATATTTCATGGTTGCCAGTTCTTTCCGATTATCCCCTTCATCCTACCTAACAACCACAATCTTTCTCAATTGCGAAAGCGTTCAGCAAGTTCTCAACCAAGTCCAACAATCGACTTCGTTCTTCATCAAACACCAGGAATCAAGCTGTTATTCAGGATGGTCGTGTGGAAGTGCAGAATCGTAATCCTGGAAGGTTTGGGTCAGGAAGGAATTTGGGTAATTATGGAGGAGGTCTTAGGGTTAACGCCGTTATCGCAACAATGTTGCTGCTACTCAGAAAAGGGTTGAGATTGTGGAACAGGGTAATAATGATGCAGGGAAAACGGTTGTTCGATGCTATAACTGCAATGGGGTTGGTCACGTAGCTACTGCATGTCCTTCGCCACGTACTCAAGGAAGCAAGTACCACAAGGAGGCTCTGATACCACTTGTTAGGTCACCATCTTATGCATAAACAACCAAAGATACAATAATAAAGAAGAGACTAGAAGAGAGAAGAAGAGTGTGGAAGGAACTCAATGAATATGATGTAATGAAATTATTCTTGCATTAAGAGAACCAACACCCTCTAATGAGGGTTTACATCTTCTTATATAGGGGAGTCCAAGGGTCACTAGATCCTTCTTACTATTTTCCACATTTGGCCCTTGGACTTCCACATGTTGTGACATTACATCATAAACTTACATAACCAAATGATTAAATGCTAAACATAAGGATATTAAAGTAGCAACCTATTACAAACTAATGACCGATACTTCGTAATACGTGAAACGTGTTCCTAACAGAATATATCTACATTCCGAATTGAGATTAAAGAAACCGCATCAGCATGAGTACGTGAATCTGTTGTGCCGTGACCATAATTCCTGAATAAACACGCATAGACAAGCTTCGTATAAATTAGTATAATTATTCAAGATATTGGGTAAAATATCCAGAAGATACGAGGTTAAACCAATGAGTACGAGGAACTTCTGCACAAACAGGCTAATGCAACAACATAAATTTTCAATGGTATTTTCTGTTACAATTTTGCAACCTTTTTGCAACGAATAACCAATGGAATGGAAACGACATAGAAAACCATTGCAAATTCGTTAGAAAAACAAATTAATTTCTTTTACATATATTTATATTTTTTCGATTGCAATTTTTTTTGGAAAGTTTCGACGGAATTTGAATTGCTAAGGATGATTAAAAGGGTTTTGTTAACCATAACCCTATGGGTTGTGCTTAAGCTTTCTTTAATTGTACAATAATAATCAATACTTAATTAACATAAAATATTTCATATTTAACAACACTTTCGATAATTATAATCATTATATATATATATATATATATATATATATATATATATATATATATATATATATATATATATATATATATATATATATATATATATATATGAAAATAATGAGTTCGGTAAATGCTATTTTACATAAATTATGAGTGTTAAACACAACTCATGGGTTAGCAAAACCTAAATTAAATATAAAAGTATATCTTTTATTACTGTCGCTATTTTACATGTAATTTTTTTGTGAGTTCGTGAAAGGTTTATGGATATAATTAATATGCGTATGATTAATTATTATTTCACAGTAAACATCTAACGATCATTAGTACTTAACGGTAAAAGGTCTAACGGTTGTTAAAGGGAGACGAAAATAAGGAAACAAGTCAAGAAGGATCTAGAATCCCTTATGGGCTTGTATATTTGGTCGATTGGGATGAATTCTACATAGGAAATCCTATGTAACTTGATACCAAGTTTATAGTATAAACACATCTCCTTGTATTCATTCATTGGTACTTGATTTCAATAGAAGGCCAAACTTTTTATTCTCTTATTCCTTGGTCGATTAAAGTGAATCCCCATGAAGGGATTTGCAATAGACCTTGAGCATAACAAAAGTGTTTGGTTAAGCTATTGTGATTCAAGAACCTAGCTTTTCGCATCGAATCGTTAGTAATACGTGTGTACATGATCGTAGAGAAATCCTGCTTTGGTTTTTTGGTGGTTTTTCATTCGACTTGTGATATAGTCGATTATCATAAACCCTATTTATTAGGGTTTGTGATTTGATCTTGATTTGGGATTTTTTCATAAACCCTAATTGCTTGGATTGCTAAAAGGTACGCGTTTCTTTATGTTTCGCTTAATTAAATTACATGTATTGATTCTTATACTTCCGCTGCATGCTTTGATGTTTACTTATTTAATATATACATGTTATGATATTAAAATTCCAACAGTTCGGTCACAAAACTATTGCAACTATTTGGACCTTTGAAACGAAAAAATAGTATTAGATATGAAAGAAATTATGTTTAATTTATGTTGCGAATCTATTGTAAGTTTTCAAAGGTTTGCAATGAAATGCATGAAAATATCGAGATTGACGTCTTGCAATGAATTACCTATTTAATAACAATGAAAACTAATAGTTCGTAACTCGAAACACTAATAAGCTACAACTAACAATTAACTAGAAAAGTTTGTTTTATGTGCTTTTTCAAAATAATTGTTCGCGGTAATGCGCAATATCTATACACGTTTCATACGTTTCTCTATGCGATTAATGATTGTATTGTTTAATTACAGTAATTTTCAATNCCTAGCTTTTCGCATCGAATCGTTAGTAATACGTGTGTACATGATCGTAGAGAAATCCTGCTTTGGTTTTTTGGTGGTTTTTCATTCGACTTGTGATATAGTCGATTATCATAAACCCTATTTATTAGGGTTTGTGATTTGATCTTGATTTGGGATTTTTTCATAAACCCTAATTGCTTGGATTGCTAAAAGGTACGCGTTTCTTTATGTTTCGCTTAATTAAATTACATGTATTGATTCTTATACTTCCGCTGCATGCTTTGATGTTTACTTATTTAATATATACATGTTATGATATTAAAATTCCAACAGTTCGGTCACAAAACTATTGCAACTATTTGGACCTTTGAAACGAAAAAATAGTATTAGATATGAAAGAAATTATGTTTAATTTATGTTGCGAATCTATTGTAAGTTTTCAAAGGTTTGCAATGAAATGCATGAAAATATCGAGATTGACGTCTTGCAATGAATTACCTATTTAATAACAATGAAAACTAATAGTTCGTAACTCGAAACACTAATAAGCTACAACTAACAATTAACTAGAAAAGTTTGTTTTATGTGCTTTTTCAAAATAATTGTTCGCGGTAATGCGCAATATCTATACACGTTTCATACGTTTCTCTATGCGATTAATGATTGTATTGTTTAATTACAGTAATTTTCAATACTTGAATTAGAATATATATAATTATAGACAAGAACCCGTGCATAGCAACGGAATTTAATAGTGATAGATAGTTTTACTGATAAAAAAAGTTTTTGGGTTATAAACGAAAAATAATAAAGTTTGAGGATTTGAGGATTAAACATAATGTTTTATAACCCGCTTCGGTCAAAAGACGGGTCAATTTTTTAAACCGGGTCAAACCGACGGGTTGGGTCGAAAAACGGGTCAAACTATACCGGGTTAACCCGCCGTGTTTGAAGCGTCCTAGGGTCAATCCAGTTTTCGATGTGTAAAAATAGTTTCCTTTTAAACATATGTATTCAACATTTCTTTTTTTTAGTTTCGACTTTTTACTTTTCACTTTTTGGTTTTTCCTTTATATATAGTATAGATATATTCATTAGACATTCGGTGTTCTGAGTTGCATGTTTAGTAAGGCCGATTAGCTACATCGATACTGCAATCTTGGGCTCGAGCGGTATGTCACTTAGATAAGAGTAAATCGTTAGCCACGTAACAAGTGACATTCCTTTGACCAACTCGACGTGAGAGTAAGTGTTGTGTCCGCTTTGCGCACACGTGTTCATGCAAACATCTCACAAACTGATGCGTTTTGAGCTTTATACAACACTTACTGATTTCTTTATCAGTGAGTCATCTTCTGAATAATAATCAGATATACATGTCCTCTGATAACTCTCAGGGAGTATATCACTTCTGATAACTATCAGGTTCACTTAGAAAATAGCAAGATTATTGTAGGATACAAGATCTTGCAAAAATGAAGCATGATGATTCTTGGGAAGGGTAGATTTTGGTGGGGTTGGTAGATGGTGATGTGGTTAAGTGTTATTAGCCGTTCTGATACCACTTGTTGGGTAGATTTTGGTGGGGTTGGCAGATAGATCAAAATAAACCAACCCGCTCTAATACCACTTGTTGGTAGGATTCCAAATGTCTCGAAAACAGGTTCTACAAAAACAAACTGTATGTTAGCCTGTTAATCATATGTGATATTACCTCATTTCGCCGCTTCTTTGTGAGTCAATATGGAGTTACCTACGACTATTTTTATGTATAAAACTATCTTAAAGGTAAATTGACCTTTAATTCCACGTGCCACTTGTGGTAATTATCCAAAACACTAAGTCTTTTGACTTATGCAAAAGGACGATATAGTGGATGATAATTAAAGGTAATTTTTTAATTTGTTTATCCAATACCTCAATTAAAACTTTATTCATCTAATCTTAGTGAAATTGATTAATAAGAAAAGTTTTTATTAACACCTATGATATGAAGTTGTGTGCATGCTTCTTTGTAAATATTTTTTGATTACACACATCAAAATCAGTACCCTTTAAAACTTAAGTTTATGTCATCTAATTATAAGAAATACTTGAAGTTGCAATTTAGCCTAAGTGAGATCTTAGCTAGATTGAAATGACAAGGTAAATCTCCATGTTACGTGAGACCGTATCTGGAATAAATTTACAGTTTCTAAATTAGACGACTTAATTGAGTTAGTTAGTGAGATCTATGACTCAAGGCATAAGATAGGATGAAACATGCTTACATTGCAACTAATTTGGCAAATGTAAATCCAATAATGATCTAGGAATTGCAATATGAGATTTGCAATTATTGTTCGACAATTAGCTTGTTAAATACTTTCATTACTAGTAGATCAACTAATGTAATAGAACTATGTCAATTTGGATCCTAACTTTAAGAAAATACGATGGTTTATATGAATATTTACCAACGGATATTTTATTTTCTTAAAGATCTAATTATCGAAAATACTAAAATTGAAATTTTAAATTCTTTTAAATGTATTAATGCAACATTAAACCGTAAACGTGAGTTATTCTTTTGTTGGTAAATTGATCTACACCCGTAGGGGTTTTTGCTAGAGTTAACTTTACTAAAAGAATAAACCTAGACTCCTTTCCATGAGAGAAGAGTGAGACTCAATCGTATTCCTTTTCATGATTGAGAAAGGTATGATAGGAACATTAGAATTGTCTAAATTCTAATATAACTCATAGCAAACTTTAATAGTTAAGGAAATTGCACATTTTATTTTCCATATAGATTTCATCACCCTCATTTGGTGATTAAATTCTTTTGTAACAAATATGACATTTAGTTAACTGGAAAATATGTATGACATTTTATGAGTTATTAATTATAAGCTAGACTAATTACCGCAAAATTGGTAAAAGGCAAACTAGTATATTTTATCTAGTTGTTTTGTCTTGACCATTCAATGGTGCTACACATCATTATCATGATGGTGGACCTATTAAGGAAGAAATTGTATGCCCAATTTTTAAGTTAATAGCATTGATGGATAGTTCATCATCTACGTAGTAGAATACACTCTTTTAGTGGCTAAGTAATTATTACGCGTGGGTCTTCAAATGTGTAGGAAAGTTAAAAGCACGTTATTTGCTTTCACTGGTTATGAAACACTTACAATGTTGTCAAATCCAGTGGGAGCATTGTGTCTTATTACTGAATAAGGAATTATTGTAATGTTCTCTAATTCAGTGGGAGCTACAAGCTTTATTATCTTGGTAGTAACCCATATTATCTCATGAATGTCTCAAGACAATTACTTTCAATTGTAGACACTCATGTTTTAAGGATAGTCATGTACGTTTCCTTACTAGACAATCAAGTCCTACATCTACTTGTTATGCTGATATCTATGACTCAATCATATTGTTCACATAAACTAACGCGTGTCGTGTTGTTTATTTGCTATATGATGTTGTTTCATGCACAAGCGGGAGAAATATTTATTGTGTCCAAGGAATAACACATAGAGATATGATTTAAAGGATTCTCTTGACCGCAAGGTAAGAGACTAATATTCTAATAGGATTTCTATACTTAAATGTTAGAATGCCTTATTTAGAACATGTGTCAAGATGATATCTAATACTACCTCAAACCTAAATATTTATGTATTCTTGGAAATGACATAAATAAATGAAGTAATCTAGTACTACTTCAATTTGTATATTTATGTATTATTGGAATCACATAAATAAATGAAGTGATCAATTAACTTGAAACTACTATTGTAACCAAGCCGTGGTGTTCATGATTACTTTAGTTATACCTGTTTATATCTTCTTATAAACATGAAGTCTTTTAATTGTTATAAGACTTATAATAGTATAAAGTAAGACGTTAACTTGCTATGTCTTCTTAATTAAGAAATGTACATGAAGTCATTGATAAATGACTTATAATGTATAAGTGGGATTATATCTGTTTATGTCTTCTTGTTGAGACATGGATATGAAGTGACTTGGTCAAAAGCACTTGTGTTATAAAGCATGCAATTGGCTTGGAAAGTCTATTATATCATTCAGTTTGACTTAGTTGGTAAATAGGTAAGCCAAAAGGAATATGTTTATCTTACATATTGTTAAATTGTCTTACAATATTAATTCTAATGAAATACCACAAGTTATTAGTATGTTCAGTTAGGAGAATCAAAACTCTATTTGGATTGTTTGATTCAAGATAACTATATCTTCTTTTCTTCCAAATGTTAATCAAGGTTAGTGTAACACCTGGTACTTTTCCTAAATCCTATTTCTAGCTAAATATCTATTTTTGTACCTGAGATACTTTTAAACTTTTAATGCATGATAAATTGGGTTTGAGAAGCGTGAGATATATTTGGAAACGAGAACTTTATTCCTTGATTTACTCAGCACAACCTAGAAAACTCGAATTATATTGCACTTGCCAAATTATTTGATTTATTTTGAGTTTGAGAAAAACTCTGAAGTTTATGCTTGATTTTATTGGAAAAATTATTTCATGAACGATGGCGCAGGTTTCGTAATTTTTCGAGTCCGTTTGCTATGCCATTTGAGCCTCGGAGCGTTTGTCGTGAGAAGTTTATTACATTGGCAACTTTGGTCCTTAAACTATCCAATTTACCTTACCTTATACTTTCCTTTATTACAAAAACTACCCTATACTTTTATTACCATATAAATACCCCATTTATATTTCTTTTTCTCATTTTCACTCATAAAACACACACACTCCACACCAATTCTCTCTCTCTCTCTCTTGAATATCTGGCCGCCGCCCCCTTGCCGGAACACCAGCAGTTTCCGGCGACCACCACCGGAAAATTTTCCGGTCACCCATCTTTTTACACCAACTTGTAGATCGGGACTCCCCCGACACCACCGTACCACCCCCGCAACCCCAAACACCCCGTACGCGCCTCTACGCGCCACCACCTTCACCACCGATCATCACCGAGCACCACCGCGACCACCACACACCTCCACCACCCTCCTACCGACGGTAACGCAACCCCACGCACCCCTTTTCTTATTTTTCTTTTAATATTCTTGAAACCCTAGTTTTGATTTTTATTTAAATCCGGTTTTTTTATTTGGTTTTCTTTTATTAAAAATGGTTTTAAAAAGGATTTTGACATAAAAACTTGTGTGGGATTTCTTTGGTTTCCGTTTGGCCGCGACTCGGAATAGACTCACCGAGTCAACTCGTGACTCGGTGAGGATTTTGGTGATGTTTCTTGTTGTTGTTGATTATTTGTGACTAGGGAGTAATATTTTGATGTTGTTGTGATTACCGAGGGTCCGTTTGGTTTGTTTGTGGCTCGACAGCCGAGAACCACCACCACCGAGGCATGGGTGGTGGTGGGTGATGGTATTATTGATGTTGTTATTGTGATTTGGTAGTTTGGTTTGGATTTGGATGCGTTTTGGATTGAGCCGAGGGTATATTGGTTTCGGATTTGGACTTGGGTTGATCTTGAGTTGTTGTTATTGTTGTAGTTTAGTGGTTCTAGCTCGGGTTTTGGCTACTAGTCTCGGGATTATGTTGTTAGTTAAACGGTAAATAATAAACGAGAATAATAAAACTATGAAACCTAAAATACATTTGACATAGTTAAGTGGATTTGGATATCGGACTTGGATCCGTATTATTATATTTGTGATGTTATATTGTGAGCTTGAATTGGACGTATTGGATTTGCGGCCATGGTTATTTGGACGTTATGGACCCTTTGGTACACGAGACGGTAGGGTACGTTAGGCCCGTAAAGATCTTAACGTACCTGGAACCCGAACAATACAAAATGGTCAATAAACCTAAACAACTAATGGACTACGTGAATGATATATCCAATCATATTATTATTTATAAAATGTTAGCGTTGTTTAAATAAAAGAGTTGTTGACTCGGGAAACATTCTATAAACGGGCAGGTCATGCCGAAATTTCGTAAAACTCTTTATAAACTTCAAACTATTTTACCAACTACTATTTATTTCAAAACCCTTTTATTACAACGTTATTTTGGGAAAACGGGTAAAAACCAAGACTTGTATTAGCATGTTATTATTTATTTGAGTGTGTCTTCATTTTATTTCTTTTCTTTCCATTTCTTTTCGACGACTTTCTTCGAGGTAATCATTCGTCTTTCTTGCGTATTTGGTCGTTTCGCTGACTTATTCTTTCTATCTTTCTTCCACACGAGACTTTTTGAAAACTATTTCCTTCCAAACGCCATTGGTTAATAAAACTTTTATTCAAGCATTGTTTATTGAGATATTTGAGTACCATTGCTGAGTTATGATATTATATTGCTTATGTTGTACTGAGGATTATTTGTTGTGACGCATTATTTGATTGGTTGATATATCTCGTTTCCTGCTATTGTTAAGGTGTGATTCATAGCCCCGCTTTTTATCTTTTAAATGTTTATAAACCCATGGGGTGAGATACATGCTTTAAATGTTTTCTGAGCACAAGTATTTTTGGTATGCTTTTCCTGATTGGTATGCTTTCCTGACGATGTGCTAAGTAGCTTTACCTTGCCATTGCAAGACCCTCAGATCATGAACCATTAATCACTTGCGAGTGAGCGCGAATATAGGGATATAGGCCTATAGGAATTGACCCTCCCACTCCTTTTGCTGGATAGGCAAATTGTGGTGTACTATATTCGATTTTGCCGGGTAATTGGCAAGTACTCGGCCTTGGGGGCACTATTATATTATGAAATTCCGCGGTTATATTGATACTATGATTGTTGGTTAACGTTTTGCGTGTCATGAGCTTAGCATCATCAACAATGTTATATGCACAGGGATGCCTCTATACATTGGTTGTTACCTTGATTACCCGATATTTGCATTTGTTGCTCATATCTTATGATTAAAACCTTGTGCTCAACCTTATTATTTAAACCTATGGATTACACTCAACCTTTGTGTTGACTTTTTAAGCATGTGTTTCAGGTACTAATGATATTAATAATTAGCTTTGAAGCTTGATACTTGGGGCATGGTGGAGTGGCTAAGGCTGAAGAGGCATTTCTGTCAAGGCAGCTTTACTATCTTTCTATCTTTATTTGCATGTCATTCGTAAAACCTTTTGTGTCTTTTGTTACTTCCGCTGCTAAACTTTGTTTATTTTCCGCTGCAAACTCTATTTACTTTTTCCGCTGCTACTTTGACTTAAGAGTCCTTGTACTCTAAATGGTTTGTAATTCGAATGATATGTTTTGCAACATTTATAAACGTCCCGTGTTGTGGTCGTTAGCTATAAATGTGCCTGGTTTCTATTTGCGTAATACCCCCAGCATGATAGCTGCCGTATTTGAGTTGGGGGTGTTACAGAATGGTATCAGAGACAGGTTTTATAGAGAACGAGCTCGCACTCGATTATAAACTTTTTCCTGGAGTCAAAATGTTTTGAGACAGAAAGCCGCCAGACCTTCATGCCACTTCGCGCCCTGGTATTATTTAAACTTTATATGTACATGCTTTGATATTATGATTTGGTTTGGAACTTCTCCACTATTATGCTTTGGCTTATAAAATGTTTTCCGCGAAAATTTGGCTAGTGTTTTTATACTTTCCCTATGCTCTTGTAGAGTATAATGTCTGTCCCAGTCCCACCAGTTGTTGACCCATTGCTATTAGGAGACGAGGTTGAGTTAGATGTTGATGTTGGTTTGGATGATGGGGTAGGTTTAGAGGATGATGTTGGTTTGGACGATGAGGTAGGTTTAGAGGATGAAGTTGGTATTGATGATGATGATGAGGATGATGGTGATGATCACGAAGAGGAGGATGACGAGGAGTTTATGGATGAGGATCAGGATGTTCCTCCTATGCCACCTTCGCTTGTGATTTCGGATGTGACTTACGAGTCGGATACGTCTGAGGCATTAGGATATGCGCTTGAGACTGAGGTTCCGACGACGTATGAGATTGGTGAGTCTTCGACAGCTGCTCATGTTACTCAGTCAGAGGTCAGTGATGAGTTGAGCCGCTTGAGACATGATCTCACTCGGTGTCAGGGTCGTTACATATCGTTGGCTAGTAGCACGTGTTATCGATCGTCTGAGGTTGTGGATTTGATTAAGGAGAGGAGGGACGAGAAGAAGGCTGCGGATAAGATGTATGTTGGATTGCATGAGCATGCAGCTAGGCTAGGTCCAGCCGAGGAGTCAGATGCTAAGTTGTAGGAGTGTTTAGATTTGCTAGATGAGAGGATGATTGAGATGGAGAAGATGGTAGAGCAGTTGACTATGAGAGAGGCGTTTCTTGATATGGACAGCGATCGACACTATAATAGCATTCACTCATTATGGGATGAGCTTCATGCTATGCAGTGGCAAATGTACTACGACAGGATGGCTAGCTTCAGGTTTAGCGACAGTGTTGACGTGATGGCTGTGTATGGAGATCATACGAGAGGGCAGTGATTGGCCATTCATAGTTGTTAGTATCTCTGATAGTAGTTTACCTAGTACGTGTAGACTGAATAGTTCAGTTGATAGATTTTGTTGGAAACTTTTACTTGTTTTGCATATCTTGTAAGACCAATGTTAAGTATGAAATCTATGATGTATTATGGTGATGTACTGTTATTGATGTTGACTTATGCTATGTTATGTCTTTTCTTTTTGTGATGTTGTTTATCTTGTGCTACGATTCTGACACGTTAATCAAATACTTACAAAGGTTGTGCTTGTATTGATTAATAGAATTATGCCTCCTAGGAAGATGACCCCAGCTGCCATTCAGCAGATGATTGATGAAGGGATTGCAGCAGCGCTTGCCGGGCAAGCAGGTGTTCCTCAGAATGTTGGACAGGCTGGAGTTCAAGTGGTTCCCAAAACCCATTTCTGCACTTTTAAGGAGTTCATGGATTGTAAGCCTACTACCTTCAAAGGAACTGAATGAGCTGTTGGATTGACTCAGTGGTTTGAGAAGATGGAGTCAGTGTTTCAAAGGAGCAACTGTACCGAGAACAATAGGGTGAAGTATGCAACGGGTACATTGTTGGAGCATGCCTTGTCATGGTGGAATGCTTATGCTCAAGAGAAAGGAATGGAGAATGCTTTTAGTACTTCGTGGGATGATTTCAAGAAGGCCATGGTTAAGAAGTATTGTTCTCGTAGCGATTTGAGGAAGTTGGATACCGAGTTTTACTACTTGGCTGTGAAGGGTTATGATCTTGCTACGTATGTGCGTCGTTTTCAGGAGTTGAAAGTATTTTGTGCTCACATGGTGCCAGATAATGAGAAGTTACTTGAGAAGTTCATTGGAGGATTACCCGCAAGTATCCAAGGACATGTGACATCGTACAATGCTGAGACTTTGGATGATACTATTAGCATGGCTGAACGCCTTATGGATCAAGTGATTAAGCATGGTGCTGTTCAGAAAGGAAATCACTTTGACAACAAGAGGAAATGGGAAGATAACCGAAGGAACAACAACTTCAACTACCGCAACAACAACAACAATCAGTATCGTAACAACAATCACCACCACCAACAGAATAGGAGACAAGAGACTGTTAAAGCTTTTGTGGCCGCACCAGCACAAGGAGGAGTGAATGCTGGGCAGCAAACTCGTTGTGGCAAGTGTCAGCAGCACCATACTGGGCCGTGTGCTGTGAGATGTATGAAGTGTCAGAAAGTTGGTCATATTGCAAGGTTTTGTAAAAGCAAGGTTGTGGCAACAGGAGCGAATGCTCAGCCTGTGGTTACTTGTTTTGGATGTGGAGAGCGTGGACACTATAGGAGCCATTGCCCGAAGAATGCTGGACAAGGAAATGGAAATGCTCGAGGTAGAGTGTATGTGATGGGGAATGGAGAGCAACACCAAGATCCGAATGTTGTCACTGGTACGTTTCTTCTCAACAACCTTCGTGTTAGAATTTTGTTTGATTCGGGTGCCGATATGAGTTTTGTATCTTCTAAGATTGCGCCGTTACTCCGGCTTACCCCAACCCCATTAGGTGTCAGCTATAGCATTGAGTTAGCTAATGGTAACATAGTTGATACCCGTACTGTGATCCGTGGCTGTACCCTTAACCTTTTAGACCACCCGTTTAGTATTGATTTGATGCCGATTGAGCTTGGGAGTTTCGACGTAGTGATTGGGATGGATTGGTTATCCAAGCATCAAGCGAGTATTGTTTGTGGAGAACGAGTTGTTCATATCCCTCTTAATGGTGAGATTTTGATTGTTCGAGGCGATAGGAGTGGAACTCGCCTGAATATCATTTCGTGTATCAAAACCATGAAATACATCGAGAAAGGATATCACGCATTCGTAGCACATGTGGCTAAGAAGGAGTCGGGAGAGAAGCGACTCGAGGATGTTCCTGTAGTGCGTGATTTTCCTGAAGTATTTCCTGAAGACTTGCCGGGACTTCCGCCAGCTCGACAAGTGGAGTTTCGCATCGATTTAGTTCCATGAGCCGCACCTGTTGTGCGTGCACCGATTCGACTAGCACCGTCAGAGATGGAGGAATTGTCCAAGCAATTGCAAGAATTGCTGGATAAAGGATTCATTCGACCTAGTTCTTCGCCCTGGGGAGCTCCGGTATTGTTTATGAAGAAGAAGGATGGATCGTTCAGGATGTGTATTGATTACCATGAGTTGAACAAGTTGACAGTGAAGAACCGCTACCCGTTACCAAGGATTGATGATCTGTTTGATCAGTTGCAAGGATCGAGTTACTACTCTAAGATAGACTTGAGGTCCGGTTATCACCAACTCGGAGTCCGGGAAAAGGATATTCCCAAGACAGCGTTCAGGACCCGTTATGGTCATTATGAGTTTCAAGTTATGCCCGTTTGCTTTGACCAACGCGCCTGCAGTATTTATGGATCTCATGAACCGAGTATGCAAACCTTATTTGGATAAGTTCGTGATAGTCTTCATCGACGATACCTTGATTTACTCCAAGAGTGAGGAAGAACATAAGCGACATTTGGCGACGATTCTTAAGTTGCTCAAGGACAAGCAGTTGTACGCGAAGTTCTCTAAGTGCGAATTTTGGATTCGCAAGGTACAATTTTTGGGTCATGTGATTGATAGTGAAGGATTACATGTGGATCCCGCTAAGATTGAGGCTATTGAGAAATGGGCAACGCCTGTTAATGCCACAGAAATTCGTCAATTTCTAGGATTGGCTGGGTATTACAGGAGATTCATCGAGGGATTCTCCAAGATATCCAAACCGTTGACTGCGTTGACTCACAAGGATAAGAAGTATGAATGGGGGGAGGAAGAAGAGAAAGCATTTCAGATTTTGAAGCAGAAGCTTTGTAGTGCACCGATATTGGCTTTGCCAGATGGAGTGGAGGATTTTGTGGTTTATTGTGATGCTTCGTATCAAGGATTAGGAGCAGTTTTGATGCAACGAGGGAAGGTTATGGCTTATGCTTCCCGACAGCTTAAGACTCATGAGGAGAAGTATACCACTCATGATTTGGAATTAGGAGCCGTGGTTTTTGCACTTAAGTTGTGGAGACACTACCTTTACGGTACGAAGTGTGTTGTCTATACCGACCACAAGAGTTTACAGCATATTTTGGATCAGAAGGAGTTGAACATGCGACAACGACGATGGTTAGAGACGTTGAGCGATTATGATTGCGAGATTCGATATCACCCGGGAAAAGCGAACGTCGTGGCTGATGCCTTGAGCCGAAAGGAACGGTTAAAGCCACTACGTGTTCGAGCTTTAGTTTTGACGATCAATTCGAATTTACCCGCCCAGATTTTACAAGCCCAAGAGGAAGTCGTGAGACAAGGAGATCTCAAGGAAGAGAAACTTGATGGGATGATCGAGAAAAAGAAGTTGGAGAAACGATCGGATGGAACTTTGTGTTATAAAGGAAGAAGTTGGGTGCCATTGTTTGGAGGACTGAGAGATTTGATTTTGCTTGAGTCTCATAAGTCCAAGTATTCTATTCACCCAGGATCTGATAAGATGTATCAGGATGTGAAGAAGTTATATTGGTGGCCCAATATGAAGGCTGAGATTGCCGATTATGTCCGTAAGTGTCTTACCTGTGCCAAGGTAAAAGCCGAACATCAGAAACCGTCTGGTCTGCTAGAGCAACCCGAGATCCCAGAATGGAAATGGGAGAGGATTACGATGGATTTTATCACCAAGCTACCTAAGACTGCTACTGGATTTGATGCTATTTGGGTAATAGTCGACCGATTGACGAAATCTGCTCACTTCTTGCCGATCAGGGAGAACTATAGCATGGATAAGTTGACTAGGCTCTACGTGAAGGAGATAGTTTCTCGGCATGGAGCACCAGTGTCTATTATCTCCGATAGGGATAGCAGGTTTACCTCGAAATTCTGGCAGTCGCTTCAGGATTCGTTTGGATCGCATCTCGATATGAGTACCGCTTACCATCCACAGACCGATGGCCAAAGCGAGAGAACCATTCAGACTTTGGAAGATATGCTACGCGCGTGTGCGATTGATTTCGGGAATGGATGGGATATCCATTTGCCTTTGGTTGAGTTTTCCTACAACAACAGTTATCATGCGAGTATTAAAGCTGCACCGTTTGAGGCACTTTATGGCCGAAAGTGTCGTTCACCCATTTGTTGGGATGAAGTGGGAGAAGCACAGCTTATTGGTCCGGATTTGGTCCTTGAGACGAATGAGAACATTGCTCAGATTAAAGAGCGATTGAAAGTAGCTCGTGACCGTCAGAAGAGTTACGCAGATGTGAGGCGTAAACCCCTGGAGTTTCAGGTAGGAGATCGGGTTATGTTGAAGGTATCGCCTTGGAAAGGTGTGATCAGGTTTGGTAAGAGAGGGAAGTTAAATCCTCGATATATTGGACCGTTTAGGATCTTGGAAAGGATTGGTCCCGTGGCTTATAAGCTAGAATTGCCACCCGAGCTTAGTAGGGTTCACCCTACTTTCCACGTGTCGAATTTGAAGAAGTGTTTGACCGATGAGACTGCGGTGATTCCACTTGAGGAGATTGAGATTGATGAACAGTTGCATTTTGTTGAAGAACCAGTTGAGATTATGGATCGCGAGGTTAAGCGATTGAAGAAGAGTCGTATTCCTCTTGTGAAAGTTCGTTGGAATTCCAAGAGAGGACCTGAGTACACTTGGGAACGCGAGGATGAATTTAAACGCAAGTACCCAAATCTTTTCAAAGCCGGGACTGGTGACTTAAACTAAATCCGGGACGGATTTCTAAATATGATGTATGTTATGTAACACCTGGTACTTTTCCTAAAACCTATTTCTAGCCAAATATCTATTTTTGTACCTGAGATACTTTTATACTTTTAATGCATGATAAATTGGGTTTGAGAAGCGTGAGATATATTTGGAAACGAGAACTTTATTCCTTGATTTACTCAGCACAACTTAGAAAACTCGAATTATATTGCACTTGCCAAATTATTTGATTTATTTTGAGTTTGAGAAAAACTCTGAAGTTTATGCTTGATTTTATTGGAAAATTTATTTCGTGAACGATGGCGCAAGCTTCGTAATTTTTCGAGTCCGTTTGCTATGCCGTTTGAGCCCCGAAGCGTTTGTCGTGAGAAGTTTATTACATTGGCAACTTTGGTCCTTAAACTATCCAATTTACCTTACCTTATACTTTCCTTTATTACAAAAACTACCCTATACTTTTATTACCATATAAATACCCCATTTATATTTCTTTTTCTCATTTTCACTCATAAAACACACACACTCCACACCAATTCTCTCTCTCTCTCTCTTGAATATCCGGCCGCCGCCCCCTTGCCGGAACACCAGCAATTTCCGGCGACTGCCACCGGAAAATTTTCCGGCCACCCATATTTTTACACCAACTTGTAGATCGGGACTCCCCCGACTCCACCGTACCACCCCCGCAACCCCAAACACCCCGTACGCGCCTCTACGCGCCACCACCTTCACCACCGATCANTCTACGCGCCACCACCGATCATCACCGAGCACCACCGCGACCACCACACACCTCCACCACCCTCCTACCGACGGTAACGCAACCCCACGCACCCCTTTTCTTATTTTTCTTTTAATATTCTTGAAACCCTAGTTTTGATTTTTATTTAAATCCGGTTTTTTTATTTGGTTTTCTTTTATTAAAAATGGTTTTAAAAAGGATTTTGACATAAAAACTTGTGTGGGATTTCTTTGATTATTTGTGACTAGGGAGTAATATTTTGATGTTGTTGTGATTACCGAGGGTCCGTTTGGTTTGTTTGTGGCTCGACAGCCGAGAACCACCACCACCAAGGCATGGGTGGTGGTGGGTGATGGTATTATTGATGTTGTTATTGTGATTTTGTAGTTTGGTTTGGATTTGGATGCGTTTTCGATTGAGCCGAGGGTATATTGGTTTCGGATTTGGACTTGGGTTGATCTTGAGTTGTTTTTATTGTTGTAGTTCAGTGGTTCTAGCTCGGGTTTTGGCTACTAGTCTCGGGATTATGTTGTTAGTTAAACGGTAAATAATAAACGAGAATAATAAAACTATGAAACCTAAAATACATTTGACATAGTTAAGTGGATTTGGATATCGGACTTGGATCCGTATTATTATATTTGTGATGTTATATTTTGAGCTTGAATTGGACGTATTAGATTTGCGGCCATGGTTATTTGGACGTTATGGACCCTTTGGTACACGAGACGGTAGGGTACGTTAGGCCCGTAAAGATCTTAACGTACCTAGAACCCGAACAATACAAAATGGTCGATAAACCTAAACAACTAATGGACTACGTGAATGATATATCCAATCATATTATTATTTATAAAATGTTAGTGTTGTTTAAATAAAAGAGTTGTTGACTCGGGAAACGTTCTATAAACGGGCAGGTCATGCCGAAATTTCGTAAAACTCTTTATAAACTTCCAACTATTTTACCAACTACTATTTATTTCAAAACCCTTTTATTACAACGTTATTTTGGGAAAACGGGTAAAAACGAGACTTGTATTAGCATGTTATTATTTATTTGAGTGTGTCTTCATTTTATTTCTTTTCTTTCCATTTCTTTCGACGACTTTCTTCGAGGTATTCATTCGTCTTTCTTGCGTATTTGGTCGTTTCGCCGACTTATTCTTTCTATCTTTCTTCCACACGAGACTTTTTGAAAACAATTTCCTTCCAAACGCCATTGGTTAAAAAAACTTTTATTCAAGCATTGTTTATTGAGATATTCGAGTACCATTGCTGAGTTATGATATTATATTGCTTAGGTTGTGCTGAGGATTATTTGCTGTGACGCATTATTTGATTGGTTGATATATCTCGTTTCCTGCTATTGTTAAGGTGTGATTCATAGCCCCGCTTTTTATCTTTTAAATGTTTATAAACCCATGGGGTGAGATACATGCTTTAAATGTTTTCTGAGCACAAGTATTTTTGGTATGCTTTTCCTGATTGGTATGCTTTCCTGACGATGTGCTAAGTAGCTTTACCTTGCCATTGCAAGACCCTCAGATCATGAACCATTAATCACTTGCGAGTGAGCGCGAATATAGGGATATAGGCCTATAGGAATTGACCCTCCCACTCCTTTTGCTGGATAGGCAAATTGTGGTGTACTATATTCGATTTTGCCGGGTAATTGGCAAGTACTCGGCCTTGGGGGCACTATTATATTATGAAATTCCGCGGTTATATTGATACTATGATTGTTGGTTAACGTTTTGCGTGTCATGAGCTTAGCATCATCAACAATGTTATATGCACAGGGATGCCTCTATACATTGGTTGTTACCTTGATTACCCGATATTTGCATATGTTGCTCATATCTTATGATTAAAACCTTGTGCTCAACCTTATTATTTAAACCTATGGATTACACTCAACCTTTGTGTTGACTTTTTAAGCATGTGTTTCAGGTACTAATGATATTAATAATTAGCTTTGAAGCTTGATACTTGGGGCATGGTGGAGTGGCTAAGGCTGAAGAGGCATTTCTGTCAAGGCAGCTTTACTATCTTTCTATCTTTATTTGCATGTCATTCGTAAAACCTTTTGTGTCTTTTGTTACTTCCGCTGCTAAACTTTGTTTATTTTCCGCTGCAAACTCTATTTACTTTTTCCGCTGCTACTTTGACTTAAGAGTCCTTGTACTCTAAATGGTTTGTAATTCGAATGATATGTTTTGCAACATTTATAAACGTCCCGTGTTGTGGTCGTTAGCTATAAATGTGCTTGGTTTCTATTGCGTAATACCCCCAGCATGATAGCTGCCGTATTTGAGTTGGGGGTGTTACAGTTAGAAGAGTGAGTATGGATTGTATATACTCAAATAAGACTCCAACCTAGAAGATTAATAAGACACCATTATATTATGGAATGTGATGAATCACATTAGGTCTTAAAAATTGAAGTTCAAAATTTTTTAAACGACTTATGAAGTAGGATGATAAGAAACAAAAGTCAGGAACTGTCAATGTGTATCTGTAATGTCCTAGAAGAGAACAGTTTAGCGTTGCTCTATTTGCTAAGTATTTATAGATAGTCTCGAAATTACAAAAGGCAAGTGGGAGTTTTATCTTGAAAAGATAAAATTACAAGATACTTAATCTTCTAAAACACGTTAATGAATATCATGATGAGGCTAAACATGTAATTCTCATTCATAGATCCGCAAGGATATATCAAATATTTGATTGATATGCTAAGGAATATGATTTACTGGATCTTAGTAAACCTGTTAATCATAATGGAGCATTGCAAATATTGAATTTGGCAAATTACTCATACTATGAATGTTAAGATGGTGTCCATAAGAATAATCAATTTCGAAGAATTGGATTATCTTAATCTAAATAGTTAGACTAGAGAATGATGATGAGTTTCTTCAAAGATAAGGAAAACCCTATGGTTTAAATCTTGTGTAGAAATTATATGGACAATACTGCACACATATTTAATGTTTTATAACAAGATTATTAATCACACTTAAGTAATTAACTGTGATTGAATATTCTTTTCTAGGCACATTAAATAAATAAAGATGATAATTGTCATACCTATTTTCATTTGTATAAAAACTGAAAATGAAATATCAAAACTCTTTCTTGAGAGATTACTTGAGCGAGGATGGTAATTAATCAAAAGGAGTTTTTTAATTCAAATAATCTTTGGAAGTGTACAAAGTGCAATAATTTATGAATGAATTAATGCATGCATCTAGGGGATAACACTTATGTTTAATTATTAAATCCCTATTTTGATTTATAATTAAAATAGGTTAACTCTTTTCGATTCCTAAGAGCTAGTGGGAGTATTATGTTTATTTTCTTAAATTGTATATGTTATAGAACATATAGGCAGTAACATTTCATTTAAGTTAAATGTTAAGTTTTAACTTGGAATGAAACTTCACTTGAAAGATTTAGAAAATAAAACATGCAACCTTACAATATATGTTTATTGTTATAAACATGTGCAATAAAAAGTAAATAAATCTAATAGAACATGATATATCATTTAAAAAGTCTAAATGGATGCATATCTTTTGATAAGATAAAACATGAATGAAATATAAGTCTGACTCAAGGATTTTTCATGTACATCATGTTTTGTAGATAAATTGTTTGTATCATGCTTGAATGCAAGATGATTAGACAACATTGATATCTAATTGAAAGTTATTAGATAACAAATGTAACATTTATGTTTGGATTTAGAATCACATCTTCTGCCTGGAGCTGCTCCCAGATTCTATGGATGTACATACGGCAATTGTTGCGCAATTGTCATAGCCAACAAAATTGAAGTTTTGGAAGGCACCAAACATTACATAATAAATATTCAGAGTTATGGATTCTAAAAGAGCATATTGTTGTTTGTACGCAATGATGCTGGTTTAATTGAGATGATATTCAATACTGGTCACGGTAGGATTTCATCCTTGTTAATGACCATGTGAACTAGTTGTGCTCAACTAAAAGCATAGTTGCATCATACATTAAAGAATAAGAATACTTTAATCTTTAAAATGTTTGAAAGTTTAATTGTCATAAATTGGTGGTTGAGAATGTCACGCATTTTATGAAATATTATGTGGCAATATTAAGATAGTTGAACGCACACATACCCAAGAAATTCACTAATTGAATTCTTGAAATACGTATTCTCATAATTCTGATAGATCAAAGTTGGTTGATTTATGCCTTGTCAACAACTATGATTGTCATGACTTGAGGCATAATTCATTAACTAGAATTATCATGCATCGATCTATTTAGTATTTGAATAAGGGATGTTAAACAATTATTATTCATAATGAATTAAAGTATTTGGTACGTTTGCATTCATTAATAATAGATTGTATCTTATATTTACATGTTTTAAACCTGTAAATAACTTATGTTATTCTAAATAGTCCGTTGTCAATCAATGATATAAGAATATCATTGAATTGAGAGAAATCTAAGGTTTGGTATAATATGCTTATGTATATTGATACGTGGACATGCCAAATTCACATGATATTCAATGAATTGAATATAGGAATGATCCCAACCGCATGATTGTACTTATGGATCTTTGTCATTAAGTAAATCATGAATATTTATCCTCAAACTTGAGATACCATAAAACTGTTATGAATGTAGCACATTTCTGTGGAATAGTCTAACGCTATTCGTAACTCGTAGTTATAAGGGCTGTTTTCAGAAGTGTTTGCAAAGTTCATGGGTTTTGTTCATATTCAAGAGAGAATATGTTCCTTCGACTTTGTTGCGAAGTTTAATACTGCTGGGCCCCTGGTATGGTTGATAAGATGTTTGTATGGCCATACCCAAGATCTATCTGGAATACGTTTAGATGATTTGGTAACCTAGCTCAATCAGATATAACGAGAAACAAAAACAGTTAACCTATGGAATGACTTTGATCCATATCCATAGTTAATGTGGTACTAGTAACAAAAGGATAAGTATAATGATGAATCATTAAAAGGTTTTCCAGGAAACTACACTCATGTTCGTTCTGGGGGATTGGGGTGTTATGCTAGACTAACCAATGTCATTACTATATTAAGGTATATCCAAGTAGGAGCTGAAAGGCTTATGGATATAATTAATATGCGTATGACCGGATTCGAACACGAGCCTATGGGATTGCACACTTTACGTAAGAGAGTCCATATTTAATAATTAATATAAATGTTATGAATTAATTATTAATTCACAGTAAACGTCTAACTGTCATTAGTACTTAACGGTAAAAGGTCTAACGGTTGTTAAAGGGAGATGAAAATAAGGAAACAAGTCAAGAAGGATCTAGAATCCCTTATAGGCTTGTGTATTTGGTCGATTGGGATGCATCCTACATAGGAAATCCTATGTAATTTGATACCAAGTCTATGGTATAAATACATCTCCTTGTATTCATTCATTGGTACTTGATTTCAATAAAAGGTCAAACTTCTTATTCTTTTAGGGTTCGTTTGGTAGGACGAAATGAAATGTCAAATGAATGGAATAAACGATGTAATGGAATGAATAGCGTAATGTAATGATTCATTGTCGTTATTAATCATGTTTGATTTGTATGAAAAATGTAATTGAATATATAATAAAAAGACTAAAATACCCATTTATAATAGGAAGTTAATTTAATGTGGTTAGTTAATGATGGGGTTTTATGTAATTTTAATTCCATTACAAGATGTAATAAAAAAAAAGTAGGGGACCCCTAAGGAATGGTTTTGGTGTAATGAGTCATTCCTTGTAATTAATCATTACATTTTATAAATGTAAACAAACAACATTTTTTCATTACATCGTAATAATCTTTTCCATTCCGGCTTTGATTACAACATACCAAACACAACGTTATTCATTGGTCTATTAAAGTGAAGTCCCATGAAGGGATTTGCAATAGACCTTGAGCATAACAAAAGTGTTTGGTTAAGCTATTGTGATTCAAGAACCTAGCTTTTCGCATCAAATCGTTAGTAATACGTGTGTACATGATCGTAGAGAAATCCTACTTTGGTTTTTTGGTGGTTTTCCATTCGACTTATGATATAGTCGATTATCATAAACCTTAATTTATTAAGGATTGTGATTTGATCTTGATTTGGGGTTTTTTCATAAATCCTAATTGCTTGGATTGCTAAAAGGTACGCGTTTCTTTATGTTTCGGTTAATTAAATTACATGTATTGATTCTTATACTTCCGCTGCATCCTTTGATGTTTACTTGTTTAATATATACATATTATGATATTAAAATTCCAACAGTTCGGTCACAAAACTATTGCAACTATTTGGACCTTTGCAACGAAATAATAGTATTATATATGAAAGAAATTATGTTTCATTTATGTTGCGAATCCATCGTAAGCTTTCAAAGGTTTGCGATGAAATGCATGGAAATATCGAGATTGACGTCTTGCAATGAATTACCTATTTAATAACAACGAAAACTAATAGTTTGTAACTCGAAACACTAAGCGTGGTGGCAGTCATGATCCCATACCTCAACCATACCTCACCACCCACCAATAATATCATTTCCACCTCATCTCATACCTCAACCATATCTCACCATACGTTTTTAGTGGCAACCATGATCCCATACCTCACCTAATTTTATTTTTTTTATTTTTTATATTCATAAATTATATTAAACAATTTAATAAAAACATAATATTTCATTAATAATTAAAAGAAAATTACATAATACTAAAAAAAACATAATTAAAAGAAAATTACATAATACTTTAAAAAAAAGAAATAACTAGTCATCGAGGTATGGCTAGTCTTGAGCATCTACGTGCTTCCGAGTTTCGATAGAGCTTGCCGTGTCTTCAATGGAATCGTACACGGCTAAAAAGGTTGATAGGGTACTACCGGATAACCATAGCTCGGAAGAGTCGTCGGGAATAAATAACTCGTCGGATGAAGAAGAAGAGGATGAAACCATTGTAAAAAAGATTGTTTGTGTGAAAATATGTGAATTGTTTGTGTTAAATTTGATTGAAAGTGATTTTTACAAATGTTTTCGTCTAGTATATATAGAAGGAATTTTTTTTACCCCGCTCCCCCACGTTAACCTTTGCTCCAACGTTCGAATAATAAATGCCCCCAACGTATACTTTTCTCCATGCCGTTGCAGCATCCTTTGCCGAATTGCTCCCTACCGCAGGCATGCCGCAGAAGAAGCGGCGGTGTTGCCGCTCGGTATGAGGGCATACCGAATCCAAACCGCACCCACTGCCACCACCCTAATAAGTTACAACTAATAATTAACTAGAAAAGTTTGTTTTATGTGCTTTTTCAAAATAATGGTTCGCGGTATGGGTAGTGGCAATGTGTTCGGTTTGCCTTCGCCATCACCCCAAACCGCACGGCAACACCGCTGCCACCCATGCGGTTTGGTTGAGGTATGGAGCAAATCGGCAATCCATACTGCAACGGCATGAAACAAAAGTATACGTTGGGCATTTAATATTTTGAACGTTGGGATAGAAAAGATCCGTTGGGGGGGAGCGGGGTAAAAAAAATCCTTCTATATATACTAGACGAAAACAATTGTAAAAAACCACTTTCAATCAAATTTACCACTACCTTCTATATACATACTTTAAAAAAAATTGTAGCATGGATCCAAGGAAATCAAAAGATGTTTCAACCTCAACAAGAGGTCATGGACGGGGCTCTCGATCACAACCCGTTCGTCCATCGATGAATCCACAATACCATCAACACCAAATGAGTCCTCAATTGGCCTACTATCCCTAACCTCCACCGATGAATCCACAATACCATCAACACCAATATTTTACCCAACCTCCACCGATGAATCCTAGCCAATACAATATATCAATGACAAGTGATTTCGACCCGTTCACTGACTACCATGAAGGTCCTTCGCGGCGTGAACCAAGTTTTGAACGACAACTACCACTATATGATTACGAGGATGATGATGTTGATTTTGTTCCCGAAACGCAACCACAAATTCAAATCGGTATTAATTTAGAATTTTATTTGTTATAATTCCGTTGATATATTATTATTCGATATACTTGTTATAATTTTATATGTTAAAATTTTATATGTTATAATTTATTTGTTATATTATTATTTGTTATAGTTGTGGTAATTTATTTGTTATATTATTATTTGATATACAAGATGATGAAGAAGTTCAAGTAGTTCAAGGGGAAAAAAAACTAAAGCGGATAAAAAAAATTGGACGTCGGCCGAAGAGGTGGCTTTTGCAAAAGCGTGGGTTCATGTCTCGACATGTCGAAAAGTCGGGAATGAACAAAATAGAGATAGTTTTTGGGGTAGAATTCTAGAGCATTTCAAGGATAGCATGAAAGATACAAAACGAACTCTTCATAGCTTGAACNAACCTCCACCGATGAATCCACAATACCATCAACACCAATATTTTACCCAACCTCCACCGATGAATCCTAGCCAATACAATATATCAATGACAAGTGATTTCGACCCGTTCACTGACTACCATGAAGGTCCTTCGCGGCGTGAACCAAGTTTTGAACGACAACTACCACTATATGATTACGAGGATGATGATGTTGATTTTGTTCCCGAAACGCAACCACAAATTCAAATCGGTATTAATTTAGAATTTTATTTGTTATAATTCCGTTGATATATTATTATTCGATATACTTGTTATAATTTTATATGTTAAAATTTTATATGTTATAATTTATTTGTTATATTATTATTTGTTATAGTTGTGGTAATTTATTTGTTATATTATTATTTGATATACAAGATGATGAAGAAGTTCAAGTAGTTCAAGGGGAAAAAAAACTAAAGCGGATAAAAAAAATTGGACGTCGGCCGAAGAGGTGGCTTTTGCAAAAGCGTGGGTTCATGTCTCGACATGTCGAAAAGTCGGGAATGAACAAAATAGAGATAGTTTTTGGGGTAGAATTCTAGAGCATTTCAAGGATAGCATGAAAGATACAAAACGAACTCTTCATAGCTTGAACACAAAGTGGCAAAATATGAATACCGCCATGGGTGTCTTTAATGGGCTATTCATCCAACAAGTAATTTTTAAACTATATATTTGCGTTAATTTATATGATTGCGTTAATTTATATACTTGTATTAATTTATATACTCTTACTTTTATAATTGTAGAATCGTATTCGTGAGAGTGGGTGTAGCGATATTAACGTCATGACAAATGCCATGGCCGATTATGATAAGAAAAATAAGGGCAAGTCTTTTACTCATATTGAAGCATGGGAGGTTGTTAGGGGAGAAGACAAATGGTTGCAACAACCATGTTTTGTTCAAACATCTTCGGCATCTCATTCCGACAAACGAAGAAAGTCTTCGGAATCTAGCTACTACGAGTCCGGAAGCAATGACAATGTTGAGACTGTTATTCCGGATCTAAATGACGACACAACTCCTACACGGAAAAGAAAAGGGAAAAATACCGATAGCGAGGCGTCGACAAAGGGAAGTGTTGTTGCGAGCTTCGACAACTACACGGAAAAGAAAACACAACTATTGGAGATGGTGGTGGAGAAAAGGATTGCAAAGGATGACATTGCCGAAAAGTTGATGGCGGCACAACTGCGAAGTATTGAAGAAAAGGATTATTTACGTGCGTTGAAGTTCTACAACGAACCGCACGATCACATAGCCAATCCGGTTATGCAAGATATCACTGTTGCCAAAAAACGTGAGTATGCGGAGAAATATAGATGGCCTACTAATTTTTAATTATGTTTTTTAAGTATTATGTAATTTTCTTTTAATTATGTTTTTTTAAGTATTGTGTAATTTTCCTTTAATTATTAATGAAATATTATGTTTTTATTAAATTGTTTTATATAATTTATGAATATAAAAAATAAAAAAATAATATTATGTGAGGTATGGGATCATGGTTGCCACTAAAAAGTATGGTGAGGTATGGTTGAGGTATGGGATGAGGTGGAATGATATTATTGGTGGCTGGTGAGGTATGGTTGAGGTATGGGATCATGACTGCCACCACCCTAATGCGCAATATCTATACACGTTTTATACGTTTCTCTATGCGATTAATGATTTTACTGTTTAATTACAGTAATTTTCAATACTTGAATTAGAATATATGTAATTATAGATGAGAACTCGTGTATAGCAACGAAATTTAATAGTGACAGATAGTTTTAGTGATAAAAAAAAGTTTATGGGTTATAAAAGAAAAATAATAAAAGTTTGTGGATTTGAGGATTAAACATAATGTTTTATAACCCGGTTCGACCAGGGTGGTTCAATTGGTTGAACCATTTCGGTCGAAAAATGGGTCAATTTTTTACAACGGGTCAAACCAACGGGTTGGGTCGAAAAAAGGGATCAAATTAAACCGGGTCAACCCACCGGGTTTGAAGCTTCCCGGGGTCAACCCGGTTTTCGATGTGTAAAAATTGTTCCTTTTAAAACATATGTATTCAACATTTCTTTTTTATTTTCGACTTTTCACTTTTCACTTTTTGGTTTTTCCTTTATATATAGTATAGATATATAATCATTAGACATTCGGTGTTCTGAGTTGTATGTTTAGTAAGGCTGATTAGCAACATCGATACTCCAATCTTGGGCTCGAGCGGTATGTTACTAAGATAAGAGTAAATCGTTAGCCACATAACAAGTGACATTCCTTTTACCCAACTCCGACGTGAGAGTAAGTGTTGTGTCCGCTTCGCGCACACGCGATCATACAAACATCTCACAAACTGATGCGTTTTGACCTTTATACAACAGTTACTGATTTCTTTATCAGTGAGTCATCTTCTGAATAATAATCAGAGAGACATGTCCTCTGATAACTCTCAGGGAGTATATCACTTCTGATAACTATCAGGTTCACTTAGAAAATAACAAGATTATTGTAGGATACCAGATCTTGCAAAAATGAAGCATGATGATTCTTGGGAAGGGTAGATTTTGGTGGGGTTGGCAGATAGTGATGTGGTTAAGTGTTATTAGCCGTTCTGATATCACTTGTTGGGTAGATTTTGGTGGGGTTGGAAGATAGATCAAAATAAACCAACCCGTTTTGATACCACTCGTTGGTAGGATTCCAAATGTCTCGAAAACAGCTTCTACAAAAACAAACCATATGTTAGCCTGTTAATCATATATGATATTACAATAAATCAATATGTAAGTCCATAAAAAGGGGCGCAACAAGAAAAGGATCTTAAATAAATAAGTTTAAACCATGGGCATAACCGCTAAATGTACCCAATATTCTGATAATTATGTTCTTAGAGCATTAACCACATTTGGCCAGATAAAAAAATAAGAACTTGAAATTCTGCTAACCATGTAGAGATGCTGATGCGGATATTGTAAGACCTCACACGAAGTTTTACAATCCTCCTAGGCAGTGTACATAACCGTTGTTGTGTAGTATAGGTAAGTCTCGGGAGATTGATCGTTCTCTAGGGGAATAATGTCGTTAGGTCAAGATGTACGTCGAGATAGGTCTAGAGGTGAGGAATGATTCTTTTTGTATTTTTATATTTTATGAAAAGCAAGTAAAAATCTCGGGTTCTAAAGAGTGGGCTGAATTAGTTACTAATTAACTAACCCAAAACTAATTATAAAATTAAATTAATAACAAGAAAAAGTAAATTGGTGACTTCTTATGATAGGGAAAAGCGTGTTTACTTAGATGTCCTTACTCCCTAGTTATCCCATACTAATTTATCGAATTGTCACGTCCTTGTTTTAATTGAAGCGTTGTATTCCTTAATATTGTTCGCGGGGAGGTGCCGACATCCCCAACTCTATGAACATTAGTCTCCCCTAAAACCCTTAAAGTCTATTAAGTTTTCTAAGATCTACAAGCCGCAATTCACGCAATAATACAATGAGAAAAACCAATAGTGCACTCTATAGTTGCGTTTTATAAGACGTTCAAGCTAATACATATAATAACTCAGCCAGTTTTCTTATCCTAATGTGAGGCAATCAATTAAACAAGAGACGACAAATCAATATTCAATAACTTGGTTTCATTAGATATAAGCAAATATTAATTAACTTAAGCTAGCATGTTAAAGTAAAGAGAAGATAAAGAAGTAATCAAACAACACATAGACATATTGAATGATTAAAAGGACAACTTATCTTCAATGAAACATGTGTTTGGGGGGCTTTAAAACCCTAACAATATCTGAGAAAATCGTTCTTAAAACCCTGCTCCAAGATGTCACACGAATTATGAAAAACATACGAAAGTATATGTTGGGGCAACATGAATTAGGTCTGCTTATGTTTTAATGATGACAAATAAACCTTCACAACACATAAAATCACAAACAGTAGCCAAAAACCCAAGAATTGGGTCTGGTGCGCTGCCAGCACTCCGACGCGCCAGACCTGTCTTGGGTCGTCACAGTTTTTGAAAGTCGGCTACACGTATGAATATGTTATGTGCTTCGTTTGGAACACTCGAAATGAGTTTTAGAATTAGAGGAATCCAAACTTACAACCTCTCGTTTTTGGCAAAACGCCAACTCAAGTATTTTGATAAATGCCTCTAGACAAGGCTTTTCTAAACCTGGGGGACTTATATATTTAACGTGTTATCAAGTGAAAGTATTCATATGGGTAATCCGTGTTTACATTTTCTCTAATCACGTAACGGGTTTACTCCCTTATTGGTCAAACTAAGTCAAAGATCTCTTTGCGTAAATGCATCCTTTCCCGTTATGGGATATGCTTTACAATGATGCAAAGCACTTAGCTTGTTTGCATCAAGGTGATTATTAATTACGTCAAGTCGTGGAAATTCACGTATTATGAGATTATGAATACTCGACGTTGAGTTACTTGAGATTATAAGTAACCTTTGATTTTCTCAACCCATAATCATCTTTGTCAATTCTTCTCTTCCTTAATGACAAAATGATTTTACCTTAATCACTCATTTAATTAATCTCCTCACCAAGCTAATCCTCTAAACATTTCAAATTTCTTCCAAATCTTATCCCCAACATTCTCTAAATATTTCTTGTACTTGCATGTACTTCTTGTCCCCTACATTACCACACCAAATTTTCCAAAGATTCGCTTCTCTACATTCCAATCCAACCACTAGAATTTCACCACCTTATCATCTTCTACATCTAACTATCCATTTCAAAACACAAATAAACCTTCCTCACAAACTACCTTATCCTTCCATCTCACCCCTTCTCATTTTAAGCACATGGTGAATCCAAAATTTGAATCTCAAGCCAAAGGCTCCTCATCACTTCAACATCACTTCATTACAACTCACTCTCTCAGTCTCCCTCTCATTTCATATTTGAATTCTCTCTTATGCTCCCCATCACATCCAATCCAATTCACACCTTCTCATTTCATCACATAAGGAATTCTCTATTACACTCCAACAACTATATACAATCAAACATGCTACCCTCAATCATCTACTCATTCAACTGATTCCTCCTTACAACTTAGGCAGTCAAGTACGCTGATGAGACGAAAAATGTTACGTTTTTAGGGGTCAGTTTGAGTCCTAATTCGTATATTATTGGATCGGATTTCACCCAAAGTAGTTTCTTTTCTCATTTTAGGTACTTTTGAGGAGAAAATCACAAAAGAAGCATTTTCGGGCGTTTTTGGAGTGAAAAAGTGCGGAAAACAACAAAATCTCAAAAGACCCTAAAAGTGCACAGAAGGTGACGGCGTCACAAGCTTCATCGTGACGACGTCAGGAACAACTGAAGTGAAGAATTGGAAGTTACTCATGACGGGCCAGAGAGTTTTTAGCCTATTTTGGTGACGACGTCAGGGAAGGCCGTCAGATCTGGAACAAGGCGGCGTGACGACGTCAAGAAGGCCATCACAAAACCCTAATCGTCGGCGTGACGGCGTCACACCTTGGGCTGACGCCGTCAGCCCGTATTATCTATATATATAGGACGATTTTTATTGTTTTAAAAGAGGAACTTGGTGGAGAACTTAAGGGTTAAACCCTAGCTCGTGTATCACAGACCTTAGAGGGTACTTTTACCCCTCTAACTTGCATGTTTAATCTAAGATAAGTCTTCATTCAATCCATACAATATGTCTATGTGTTGTATGATTTATGTTTGTGCTTTTCTTTCCTTTAACATGCTAGGCTAAATTAACTTGTGTTTGCTTAGATCTAATGAAACCTAACTATTGATTATCATGTGATGTGTATGTTGTGATTGTGATTTGGATGAATGTTTCATCTACGTTAGACTTAAGAAAACTGGCTAACCTCCTATACGGTAACAAGCTTGAACGTCTTAGGAAACGTGAATCGTATGTGCGTTAATCGATTTTAAGGTAGTATTTCATGCGTAGGTTGCTATCGGTGAGCTTATGATAGGATACTTGACGTATCGTCATAGAGTGAGGTAGGAGCTTATAGAGTTAGGGAATTGAACGCACTCCCTACGACTTGTTAGGAATACACCCGTCATCCACGCAAACTCAACATACTAATTACATGGTAAAAGATAGTTAGGGAGTAATGAAATCTAAGTAAATACTAATTTCCCCACCATTGTTTTCTCAAAACTTTAATTTTAATTTGCATAAGTAGATACTTGGGTTAGTTGACTAGCAACTAATTCCGCCCACTCCTTCAAAACCGAGATTTTATTGCTTTTATAAAAACATAAAAATACAAAAATAATCATCCTCCACCCTTAGACCTTAATTAGAGTAGTCTTTAACCTAACGAACACTATTCCCTGTGAGAGAACGATCAATCCCCCGGTACTTGCCACTACACTATACTACATCGGTCAGGTACACTGCCTGGTGGGGATTGCAAGCTTCTCGAGATCCCTCGAGAGGTAAAACGAAGTGTGTGTTGCAATCCACGCGCATCATACGCATATATACCAAGATGTGTATGTTCTACATAACTCTATAAGCTACCAATCTCACATATTTAGCAAACATAAGAGTCTCAATAAGCCTACATATATATCTAATTGATTACACTACTTAGGAAGAGTGTCTATTCTATATTACTATCTCACGAATCACGCAGTTAGACTAATCTCATACACAATCAAACACGCTCTGCCCAATCATCTACGCATTCAACTTATACTTCCTGACAACTTAGGTAGTCACTTGTGCGTAGTCGCATATATACCAAGCTAGTGCATTACACATTACTCTACAAGCTACTAATTGCACATATTAAACAAACACGAGTCTTAATAAGCATACATATACCTAACTCGCTTACGCACGCTCAGCAAGTTACATCCATTTTACATTACTAATCACCTTTTGAATCACGGTTAAAATAAGCTGCTCTTAATCATCTATTATGGTTATATAACGAACTTAACGATAAAAATAACAACAATAAGCTGCTATAATTTAATTTAAATAATCGAAACAATAATCTGAGCATTTTGGCCTGATTACGCTACTCAGCAAGCGCGTACATTCTACATTACTAACTAATCACTCAATTTTACAATGAAACCCGAACTAGTAATTGCACTTTTCTTCACAAAATCACAGTAACATCAACAAAACCTCAAATTAAAAGTAATAACTTTACCAATAATAACATATTTCATCACCAAATGCACAATAAAATCAACAATACCTCAATTAAAATTGAAAACCAACCAATAATCACATAATTTTTTACTTTAATCATCATCATAATATAAATAATAACATCATCAAATTAAAATACAAAAGACACCTAAATTATCTAAAATACCTATATAATCTATGTATTATATCCAAAATAAAGTTAAAGTAGTATAATCATTACTTGCAATTGGATTTTGAACCGATGGTTGAGCCGGATTTGGATTGATATTTGAAATGGATCATTTTGCACCGCGTATTGTTAACGAACAACCTCGTCACCGCTAGATTTACTCATTTTATTGTGATTTGATGTGATTTTTGGTTAATTGTGTGTTTTTTTTTATTTTTATTTTTTTTTATTTTTTTTAATTTATATTAGATTTTGGGAATGTTTTTGTTTGGTGAAGTTAGTGTGTGTTTTCTTGTGTGTTTTACGTGTGAGAAATGATGATCAGGTTTGGTATTTGTGGTAGAGAATAAAGTTTTCAAGGTGAATCGACTAAAATGCCTCTCCACACTAATTTATTTTAACTGTTTATTTTAATTGATAATTATCTTTTAATCATAGCTATTATATCAAATTAATATGATGGTGGAGATTTGTCTTTTGGTATGTAAGGGATTTGTGGTATGCATTGCAAAATAACTCCTCTCATTAAAATATTCATAAGGAAGTTTTGTCAGAGTGTATTTGTGATATGATACACGAGAATTACACCAACGGATGACGACATGATGTGAAGTTTCCACTAGGGGTGTTCATCGGTTCGGTTCTCGGTTAATCGGTTTATCCGGTTCGGGTTGTTTGGTTAAAAAATTTTTTTGGGTCATAACCGAAAACCGAACTGAACCAAAAATATCTATGACCGAACCGAACCGAACTTCGGTTCGGTTATGGGTCAAAACCGAAAACCGAATTTTGTACTTAATTACAATATTTATATATTTTTTTAAATTTAATTATATATATTTTTGGCAAAAAAAAAATATTTCAAGCATAAAAAGTGTTTTTTATATTAGTATAAAATTTTAATAGACATTTTTATATATAAAATGAATAAAAACTATATATATTTTTTATATAAATTCGGTTTTTGGTTCAGATAGCCAAACCCATATCCAAACCGAAAATCGAATTTTTAATTTGGTTCGGTTCGGTTATGACAAGTTCGGTTCGGTTTTTTTTGATTCGGTTCAGTTCGATTTCGGTTTATTCAGTTTATTACCCGAACCATGATTCCATGAACACCCCTAGTTTCCACAATCTATTAGTTGATGACTCACTATCTGACCAATAATAGGAATGGACTGTGGATGCCCTGAAGCCCAATAAGCGATAAATGGGCTCAACACTCGCACAAGAGACACACTCAGTCACTCACCTCCCGTTTTTTCAAATCTGCAAAAAAACACATTCATTCATGTCACATTCACTCCCCAAACAAACCAAAACCCTTCCCCCAAATTCAAATTGTAAAAAAAATGAGAAAGAAGAAATCGAGAGATTGAGAAGCCCCGTGTGAGAATGCGTGCAGCAAACATCTCTATTCATCCGCTATCTTCTTCGCTGATAAAATCGCTGCTTTACCTCCGATCCCCCCGCTGATATTTATATTCAAGCCAAGCCCCTTTTCCTTGGCCGCTCATTAATCGCCTGCCTTTTCAATTTGAACACCTCTTTCCTCGAGTAGTTCTTCGTGATCTCGCGTTCCGTTATCTCCGCTGGCCAGAATGGCCGTTGGTATGGTCATTTTTATTTATTATTTTTTTCTAAACGACGAAATTTTGGAGGTTCTCTAGATGAACTCGAAAGTTTATTTCCAAATCATAATTAAGTGAAATGTACAAACTTTCACTTAATTGGTATTGTATGTATACGAACTAGATTATTTATCTTTGATGTAACAACTTATTCTGTTACCAAGAGTGTGCAAGTTAAAAGTACATGGCGTCCAGCCATGTTTTAATGACTGCTGTTCCAACAATATAATTGGTAACCAATAAAAGTTCGTTATATAAACCGAATAAAAAAAATTATTAGTTCGTTACATGACAATAACATTTAAGTAAGAGGTTCTTACATTTCAGCTACCTTATATGAGGCTTATGAGCTTATTGTTTTACGCTTGATATCATAAGCCTCATTTTCCGGTTATTGGAAGACTGTGGGCTTATATAGACTTTAATTGATACATAAAAATGTAAAAGCCCACAGTCTCAAAAAAT